>JBBPBX010071257.1:0-18372 GCA_038048925.1 Garcialebias charrua | reverse complement strand
TCTGTCAGCTGAGAATCACTCGTCTGAACCGTTTGAAAACAGTCCAGAGAAAAACAGGCCTGCTCATTCTCACCTCCACCTTGGATGAATCAGCGTGAAGGTTTTGCACCAGATCTCTCCTCAGGCTGTTCCTCCGTGCACTCCTCCCTCCCTCGGCCTCTGTGTTCAGCATCCTGGCCCATTCAGGAAACACACAAGGTTAGGAGAAAAAGCAAGGGCATTATAAAACACCCAAGGGCTGGTTAAAATTGCAATTACTGAGAAAATATAAATCATACAGGAAGATTTAAAGACAGCACCGTGATGATTTATGATCAAGTGTGTTAAAAAGCTGCTTTACCAAAAATGCACACAGCTTTTGGTTTAGAGAGCCACAAATGTGCACAATAAAAAACAAAGATGAAGTGGTGAGGTTTGCATAATGTGGCTTATGTGTTTGGCTTTTTCTGTTCTGGCACTTGAAGGAGGCAGTCGCCTTTTTTCCCTTCCTCCCCGTCCTTCCCCCCACCACCTGCTGCTGCTGCTTTTGTCTTGTCTGCAGCTTCTCAGATGCACCTCGAATGAAAGAAGATGAATTGGGTGGTATGGGAATACAACTCTACTCAAAGATTTCAACAAAAGGCACGGCACGGGGAGCTGGCCCATTCCCGCAGACGAATGAGAGATACGCCATGGATTCGATGGATTGATGACGTCTTGCTCTCGGTGTGCTCTGAGGGAATGTGACGAATCTGGATTAAATTGGATTACGATGGCGGCGCTTTGCTTTTTTGGCGTTTGTGGAGCGTTGGCCTATCGGTAAATGAGGGAGAGTTTCAGCAGGATCTAAATGCTGGAAACACCCAATCTGATCTGCGCAGTGAACTCGGAAATCAGCTGTTTAGGAGCTATTCTGGAAGGTGAACACGATCTCTGAGGATTGCAGATCATCCGCTCGGATTGGGGACTCTGGACGCTGGTGGTCAACACCTAAGAGACACAGCTGGGCCAGAGGAAAAAGTCCAGAATTGGACCATATCAGAGTTGCCCAACAAGACTGAAGGCTGAAGGAATTATACTGTCTGCCTGAAGTGAAAAATATTTGTAATCCTTATCTGACTTTACCCTAAACAACCTTGGAAAAGGCTGGATGTCAAATTTCTCCTGAGATGTGTTTTCTGGGGCAAACAGCTGCACCTCTCGCTACCCCCACCCCCCGGAGAACTTTCCCATGAGCGTTATCGGAGGCCGGCTGATTTCACCTCAGAAACTGTTGCTATCTGGAATGTCTCATGGACAGAAGTCTTGCTGCCTCAGTCTCAAAATGCAACATGTGACTGTCTTAAATGTGCTTCTGGTATAGTTTTTACTGTATCATGTGATGTCTTGGTAGACAAAATGTGATACATTTTTTTAATACCAACGCCGTGATCCTCATGGTCCTTTCCTTTTTTCACACCTTTGACCTTCATCCCGATACGGATGGGAGAGGCCGCGCTGTAGAACATAATGTGATATGATGTCTCATGTGGTCTGATAAGGCAGCAGCTTTGCACACTCAACCCTCTCCGGATGACTGTGTGTACATATTCACGCTGTACTGGTGAAATCTTGTGCAATGTTAATAAAAAGTACTCTTACTTACTCTTACTTGTAAGATTTGTAACAGATTTAACATGAGTGTATATTACGTAAGTGGGTTTTCATTAACTAAGGAAGACAAAGATGCCAGATCTGCTTTGTGGCTTGTTATTGAACAGGCTCGCAAAAATGGAAAGAGGGCCTACTTCGTGGGATGTAAAGCTTATGTGGATGGAAAGGAAATTCGATGTGCATCTGGTCAATGACATTTCTCATTCAACAGTATCCTTTACACTTAAAATGGTTTTGTTGATGGCTTCAAATTTTGTCCTAGAAGTCATTTCAAATGGTTGACGTTTTATAAAATCACTTTTCTTTAAGTTTCATAAAGAAAAGGTATTATGGAGTTATCTTTTCTATCTGTTAATAAAAGGGGTCTGCGTAATAATGTAAAAAGAAAAGCTTTTTTTATTTTCTCTAAAGAGTCAAAAGCTGTTTTTTTTTTTCAAGAATGTCATTCATATTTATAAGATGAATCATTTTGGTTATATCAATGGGGCAAAGATATATGGCTATCACATGGCTCAAACAAGTCAGCAGATATAGCAATATTAAAACATAACTTTAAAGGTAACATTTTAGATGTCACATCTGATTTTTAAAAAAGGCCACTGGATTTTATTAGTGGTTGAATTGAATTCTTACACATTTTTACCGGGCAATATTATGGTTATAATTCAGATTCTTTAAATATGTGTTTTTTGAAGGAGCTAGAGGACAATATGACTTTTCTTTGTACTAAATTTCCTTCGGCAAAGATTATTTTAGGTGAAGATTTTAATATGGTTTGGTCCACTCAACTGGACAGACATCCCTGAAAAATAAAAAAATGGACAGAACCATCTCACAGACTTCTCTAGCCGCTGGAATTTATTGGATATATGGAGACATCGTCATCCCTTTGACAGACAATACTCCTGGAATAACAAAACTTTTTCAGCTTAGTCAAGAATTGACTTTTGGTTGATCTCTGAGGAAATGGAGAGACAAGTATCAGAGGTTAAAATTTACCCTGCTGTTCTAACTGATCATAAAACTATTTACAGTACTGTATTTAAAACCAGTTTTCCAATAAAGAGAGTAGAAGAGTTTTTAACCATTGGAAACTAAACAATTCTTTATTAAATAATATAGAACTTACTTCATTCATCCAACACCTAATCAAAAAGTACTGGACTTTAGCTCTAACTAACAACCAGTTTGGAAAATATTGGGCATTGCTTAAATGACATAATGACATTAGAAAAGTTGTAATTCAATTTAGCAAAACAATTAATTATTTAAAAAAACAAGAATTAGAGCAATTAATTAAATCTATTTCAGATCTTACTTCCATTATATCAGATGATGAAGTTTTGCTAGTTCAGCTACAAAAGTATCAAGAAGAGGTAGATGAAATATATAAAGAAAAGGTTTGTGGAGTTTTTTTTGGTCTAGATTAAAATGGATTGAGGAAGGTGAAAAAAAAAGCAATTTTTTTAACAAGGAAAAAAGAAACATGGAAAAGAAATCGTTAACTAAACTAAATATTAATGGCTCCATAACAGAAAATTACTCATTAATTTCAAATTATTTGACAAATTTTTTACAAGGATCTTTATAAAAAGGACAACTGTACAGATAGCTCAGAGATATTAAATTCATTAAAAGATGTGAACAAAGCTAATGACGCTCTAAGAAAAGATTGTGATTATATGTTTTCTATTGAGGAAATAAAATGGGGCATAAAAAAATTAAAATTTAACAAATTGCCAGGAAATGATGGATTAACCTCAGAATTTTACCATAAATTTTCATCAGAATTATCAGAATTCCTTCTTGCAGTTTATATCAAATTCATTAATAAGGAAGAGTTACCCCTTCAATGAAACAGGGTTTTATTACATTAATTCCCAAACCACATAAGGATCATTTAATTATAGATAATTGGCGTAGCATCCCATTATTAAACAATGACTACAAAATGTTGGCTTCTATAGCTAAGAGATTAAAAAATGGTTTAAATGATATAATTCATGAATCTCAAAATGGTTTTATGCCTGGACGCAACATCTCTGATATGCTGGTGAAGATTCTCAGTCATCCAGGACATGATAAAATCAAAAAGGCGTTCAATACAGAAACAACTGGACTTTATTTGTAACAGAAGACCTTTTGCTTCTCATCCGAGTAGTAGTAGTAGTAGTAGTAGTAGTAGTAGTAGTAGTAGTAGTAGTAGTAGTAGTAGTAGTAGTAGTAGTAGTAGTAGTAGTAGTAGTAGTAGAATTGAGAAAGCTACTCGGATGAGAAGCGAAACGTCTTCTGTTACAAATAAAGTCCAGTTGTGTCTGTATTGAACGCCTTTTTGGTTTTAACATCTCTGATAATATTAGATTAGTACTAGATTTGGTGGATTATAGAGATCTCATAACTGGTAAACCAATCATTCTCTTTTTAGATTATGAAAAGGCTTTTGATTCGGTTAGTCACAATTTTATTTTTGATACATTGGCTTTTTTCAACTTTGGTAACTCTTTTATTAAAGCCTTTAAAACACTTTATAGAGATAATAATAGTTCTGTAAAACTTTTATATTGTACATCTGGCTGGTTTAATATTGATAGAGGGGTTTGTCAGGGCTATCTGGCTTCACCTTACATATTTCTGCTTGTAGATCAAATTTTAAATTATTTAATTAGACAAAGTTCTTTTGAAGGAATTAAAATATTTGATCAAGAACTTAAATTTCACAACTTGCTGACGATACAACTTTTTTCTTTTTTTAAATTCTGGTGAAGTTCCTGTAGCTTTATCTGTTATATCTAAATTCTCTAACATTTCAAGATTGAAACTAAATCTAAAAAAATGTGAAATTTTGCTCCTATTTACAACTGATAATACTGAAATTTGCAATATCCCTATAAGAGATACTGTTAAATATCTTGGAAGTAATATTTCTAAAGAACACTCTAACATGTGCAATAATTTTACATCTGTTCATGAAGCCATTAAAAGGAAATTTAACAGTTGGTTAGCCAGGGATTTAACCATTTATGGTAGAGTGTTATTAAGTAAAGCAGAAGGAATGTCTAGAGCGTCATATGTTTTTTTTTTCTTCACTAGAGGTCAGTAAATATCTATGCTCGGACCTTGATAAGATTTTGTTCAACTTTTTTACTTAATTACTTATTAAGACTAGTTCAAGTCAAAAATTGTACCGTAATTGTTTAATTATTCACGGATTATCTTCTTTTTGGGTTAAAAACCTCTTGGGTGATCAAATACAGATATATAAGTGACAATGAGACGTTAATTATATTTGACCCATCAAGAATGTGGTCATTTATTTAACAGATCATTAAAATTAACATCAAAACATGTACACTTTGATTGGCTCTAATCAACTTCCTATAAATTAAACATCAACAGATGAAAAATTATGCGTCTGTAATTTCACAAGCCGATGAGTATTTTAAGGAACAACAGATCAAGTTATAAGATCTTAATTAATTTATATCTGAAGGCACTTTTAATTCAATGTTACTGGCAAATATAAGAAATAGGAGGAAGAGAGAGGGGAGTTATCTTGAGTAAATTCAACCAGGAAATGGCACGTTCTCCAGGCGACATCAGCTAAACTTCAGGTACGCTTGGTAAACAATCAGCAACTCATTACCTTTAAGACGATCAGTCTAGGTTCTGGTAAGAGAGGGCAAGCCTTAGATGTAAACAGGTCCATCGGTCCAGTTATGTCCAAGCCAGATGTTGTTTACTTTCTCAGAGTCTCGCTGTGTCTGCGTCAATCGGACTGAAGTAGCGGCTGTTCCGGTTGGTTTCCAAAATAAAATATTCCTCAGAAGGAATTTTTATCAGAAACTTTAAGCTTTTAAGCTCAAACTGATTTACAGCAGTGTGCTGTCCATCCTAGCTGATGACGAGGTATTTGGCTCATGACCAACGTTCAACAGCTCAGGAGAATCCAAGAGATCACAACTCCTTTGACTCCTCAACTCAACTGATGACTCAGGCAAGTTAGAACTTTTAAAGAGAGCCTGACTTCCTGTTATTCACGCCTTCCCTATTGGTTAGTTCAACCAGGAAGTAGGAGGAGGTTAGTGGAAGTCAGGAGGAGAAAATGAAGGAGAAGGGAGGAGAAGACAGATGCCAGTTTTATGATTTAAACTGATTAAACTGTCTTAACACTTTTAAACAATTACTGAAAGGATCATGTTGGCCTGTCCTTCAATTTAAACAGAGTCCTTTGATTATCAACATATTGAAAATAATAATGATAATACAATAACAGAAGGTTATTTTTTGATTATTTGAAATAGGACAAAAATAGTCTCTTGGTGAGATAATTTGTGTCCTGATTCAAACTAATGGGATAAAAGTGTTCTGTCCTTTCCTGAAAGTTTTCCAAGAAAGAGGTGCATCACTGAAGGTTTTCAGATGAAGAGATGTATCACTACATTCCCCCCCTTTGGAAGTCATCGCCTGTCCATGGGGATGAGTTCCAACCTGAACAAGCACCTCAGAATATCCCTGATCTTGATGTAATCCAGCAAGTGGAAAAATCAATTTAAAAAAATTTAATTCCCATACTGTTTGTTGGTAATTCCATTGCGGCAAAACTTTTAATCCCTTGGAAAACTGAGTCAGTAATCCATTGGAACAAAAATAAATTACAATCCATAATGGAAATTCCACAGCGATTGGTGTTGTTGATTGGATCAGCATGTAGATGGGATCCCTTGATTGATGTAGAGGAGGCGACCACTGGAAGAGGGTTGGAGACCAACGTTGGAGTTGCAGGTCCCTACATCGAAGGTTGTTGGCTGTGGTTTCCAGTCTGTGCCATTCTGGTTGTGTATTTAGGTGGTTTTAGGTGGGCTTATGATTGGGATTTTACATTAGGCCTTATCTATATGCACCTGGTGTGTAAGCTACCATGATTTAGATCAGCTACAGATACCAATTAAGGGGTGGGTCTTACTGTAAAGTTAGACATAGGGATCTATATCTATATAAGGGTCAAGAGGGCTTCTGTAACAAAGACCTCTTCTTTCAAACTATTCTTCCATTCATAACTTAGTCTAGGTTAGATCTAATGTAGAAAAGAAAAATATAGTTTGGTATAATTTTCTGTTGTCCTTTAGACGAACAACATGGGTTTTTTGGTTTTCCCTTTAAAATGTTGGAGTCTATGGTGAGACTCGATTAAATGATTGGGTAAACTGAGAATAGAATTGTTCGAATAGGTTCGACTTGAAAAGTTGTGAGACCAGTGTAGTTTATGGTACCTAAAGTAACTTAAACTACATTGACTCTTCAACGATTGAGGTTTAACAAATGAACTGAATGTTGGCATAGTTAAATCCATTTTAGTCTTTAACTAATATTAATACCAAACCTCTTTTGGCTGGGAGTGTTCAGAACCAGTACAATATTTTAACGACAACAGTAGTGCTTAAGGAACTAGAAAACGACATTTCATTGCTTTGACTCACTCTGGTTGTCAGATTTCAACATGCTGCCCTGTCTGGTTTGTTTACCTTTTGGTTTATATTTTTGACGCCTTATCATATCAAGTTGGGTCACGTAACGATCGAATTTGGCTTCAAGAGATCGCATGTGACGGAATAGGAGCGCGATTGTTCCGCTCACTACGAGGGATAGGATTATGATCATAACTAGGTTTAACGTGTCGGCGCTGGACCATGCATAGGTGATTGGTTGGAACGGAGGTCTAGTGTCGGATTTGAGGGTCTTGAGAACTTGGTTTATTGGTTCTACTTCGACGACTCTAGTTCCTTCAAACCGGATTTGCTCTATGGTTTTGGGGTCTATTTCTAAACTCATGTTTGTGAGGCACTCGGGGACCTCTAGATTTGTTTCCCATTGCTCCAGACGGAGGTGATAGAGAGCCAGATCGCCAATGTGTATGGTTGTCCCCTGGGGGACACTGATCCACATTGTTTTGTCTGGTAGAGTCAAATGTCTATTGGCCTTGGGGTGATCATAGGCCATAATTGCGGTTCTTTGGGGAGTGTTAACTAACCAATGTGACCCAATTTTTTCTGCTTGAGCAGCTATGACTTGGCGACGCGGGGTTATGGTTATCGAGCACTTTGAGTTTTTTGGAATGGGTGTAATTCCGCAAATGCCAGCGGCTTTATTCCAAATGAAGGGCTTACTTGTACACAGGTAATGTATCTCGTGAGTGAGAGTACACATCTGAAGGTTTGGAGCTAAATAAATTGTGGGGTTACTGTCTTGATAAGCAACCACCTTTGGGGTGTTGATTTTGACATGGTTTTCACTGTGCCAATTTCCAACGTTAATGACATCTTTGAGTCTGTAGATGCCGTTTGAAGGGATGATTGGTAGATTGATAATGAACGCAAATTCACCCGCTGTGTGATTAACGTAAATCGGGATTGCGCTACCGAGAGTGTAAGCTAGGTGAGCCTGGATTGTCCTGACCTTTTCGTTTGTAGCGGAGTTAAGGATGTCTTCTACCATCTGTAGAGAGACAAGATAGGGTGGGATTCTGCCAGTGGCTAGTGTATCAACCGACGAGCTAATTTCTCTACGCATGTCAGCAAAGATCTTATCCATTTGGAGTGCGATGGCGAAGTCCAATCCTACCTTAAGTTTTAGCTCATTAACCATTTGTGCCTTGATTTCTTGGGTGTGAGTGTTCAACACTAAGACAGTATCCTTTACAGTTTTGGTCACTTGAGTGAATTGTGTTTGTTGCCGAGCCATCTGTGCTTGGATCATTGGAAACTCGTTTTGTAGTTCATTAACATGTTGTTTTAAGGATATTATGCTGACAGTGTTGACTGCGGACAAGCCTAAACTAAAAAGGGATCTGAGTGTGGAGGCAGCAAGGGGAAGTCCGTCAATGCTGTGCTTATTTCTTCTACTTGTTCCATTCAACTCCTGTTGGGTGAGAGTGAACTTGTGTAGCTCCTTTAGGATGTGTTGGATTTTCCCTTTTACATCCTGGATTAGTAAAGTATACCATGTTTTGTTGAACCATTCGTCTTTGATTTTAATGTGCTGTTCGATCACAGTTTGGGGGTCGAAGCGGACGAAAACCTTCTGGGTGTATAGACGACAGTTTGTGATGAGCAGTCCGGGTTGGTCCCTAAGAACGATGCCTGAGGTGGGCCCAAGGGTCGCAACCTCGGCTTGTCCTTCTTGGATGGATCCTAAGAGGGTGAGGATTAATAGAAGTGGTCTCATCATGATCCTAAGGAAACAAAAAAAAAAGATAGGTCTTAGCTTCCTAACAGATATAAAGTTAAATCCTGTGGATTTAAACTGTTGCTCTGGTTATTATTTGTTGTGGGTTTTAGACTTAGTGTTTCTAAGTTCTAGTTGGAGCTGTTTCTTTTAACCCCTAATTTAGTTTAGACCTATTTAGTTTATTTACTAGCTTCTGCTTGGACAACCCTTTTTCCCCATGAGGTCTGTAAGTTTGTGAGAACTTGGTCTTTTATGGAGTTATTGAAAGCCTTGTGAGGTTTGATCTGGTTCGTATGTCAAGTCAAGTCAAGTCATCTTAATTTATAGAGCACAGTTAAAACAGATAAACTGCTGTCAAGGTGCTTTACAGACAACATCAAAAAGAAATTAACAACTAAAACTATAACACACACTAATGCTAACTATGAAATTAATAGGAATAAAATATCATCAAAATGTATAAGAACAAGATTAAAAAGAAACACAGATGTACCCATTTAACAATTGGCTCTTTATGGCCTTTGCTGCTTTTGATTGGGTAGATAACTGAAGACATTTTGTCTGTTATCAGGTGGGGTCCAGTCCACTTGGGCATTAGTTTGCAGGCAAGAGTTCCGGTCCCAGATTCTCCTTTCCCGGTTGTGGGGGCAAACGCATAGTACCAGACCCTGTCTCCCACTTGGAGTTCCTCGTGAGAGGCATTTTGGTCATAGTACGCCTTGTGTCCTATAGCGGATTTTTCCAGGTTTTTCTGGGCAAAAGTGTTTTAAGTCATCCGGGACAAAACCAACTCTCCCCAGCAAAGCCTGTCGAGCTTCGGCTTCTCTGCTCGAAAAATGCTACAGGGCTCAGGGCCTCGCGGCACGCGCAATGAACGCGTCCGCGTTGATGCAAGCATACCTGGATGAAAAACTGCAGGAGCTCCAGGTAACGACAGACAAGCAAGCTGCCGCCGACGGGCTGGATGAAGCCCGCAGGGTAACAGACTTTGTACTCTACATGATGGGAACAGCAGCTGTTGCACAGGGTAGAGGAATGGCTGAGGTGGTCATCGTACAACGCCATCTGTGGATGACCCTAACTGACCTGCCGGAGAAACAAAAAATTTATTTTCTCCACCATTCGATAGAACCGACGGGACTGTTTGGAACAACTCTGGATCGAATTCAAACCAGGCTGGACCAGAGGCGCAAATAGGCCGAGGCTTTCCGGGTGGGCATCCCCTGAAGAGCCTTTGCCCCTCCCAGGGAGTCAGCTGGGAGCAGAGCCCCGCAGCCTCAACACCACTCAGCCACACGTGGCCCACCGCAAAAGCGACCGGTAAACGAGGCCGAGCACCGGCAGAGACCACCGCCGGGCCCACCTCGGACCGAACACGTCTGGAGTAAAAACAGATTTGTTCCCCGCCAGGCGGACCGGCACAGAGCCTCCTCAGCTAATCAGGACACCAAACAGAAGCGTGCCTGATGAACCAGGACAGCTTCATAACTTTACACGATCACCCGCCCACGTGGTACGGGAAATGATCTTTTTACGTCCAGACTTTGTTTGTAGCAAAGCACGGTACAAAAAGCAGGTGACTTTGTTTAATGCACAAATCATGTCTTCCCTGCTGTGAGTGACATAAAGGCAAATATGTCGTTACACATAAGCACGAATAAAGCTCAGAAAAAACAGCTCCTCTCTGTTTTTCTTGACCAAAAAAAAAAAAACACAGAAACACAGAAACAACTGTCCCCCCTGTTCTCCAGCCGATATAAAGGGCGGGGGCCATCTTTCCCCCCTCTCTCAGGGCTCACTGGGTGTTAGCCTAATCCACATGTGTCAAACTCTTGGCCCGCGGGCCAGATGTGGCCCGCCATGTCATTTTATCTGGCCCGCGAGAGCTTAATTAAAAAGTTTTGAGTGTCTAAAAATTAATACGAGCGAGTTTTGACCAAAAACTACATTTCCCACAATGCCTTTCGACTACGGCAGCCCCACTATGCCTTTCGACAACGGTTTTCCCACAATGCCTTTCGACTACGGTAGCCGAGGCAGTGTTTCTACCTTCATGCCAACGAGTGGAATTGAGATATAAATAATGATCCCAACATGTCCAGAAAGAGAAAAGTTGATACAGACGGAAGTTTCAAGAAAGATGGGAAGGCGAATACTTGTTTGTGCTTCCAGGAGAAAGACCGGTATGTCTTTTGTGTTACGAGGCGGTGTCGGTTTTGAAACCAAACACGGAGCTAAGTACGCTAAAGCTAGCCTTCAAGAAAAGCAACACATTCTGCCAAGAATTAAAAGGCAAACTGCGGTCGCAGCAGAGTTTGTTCATGAAACCCACAGCCAAAAACGAGGCTGCAGTGAAAGCTAGCTTCAAAGTGGCTGTGTGACTTTGCTGTGTTGTGCGACATAACCGACCATCTCGCCCAGCTGAATCAGAAGCTGCAGGGACGCAAACAAGTCATCACGCAGATGTCCGACGCGATCACGGCTTTCCTGCGAAAATTGGACTTATGGATGTGGCAAGTGAAACAGGACAATCTTGTCCACTTTCCTGTTTGTCAGGTTAGCATTTTCTTAAAATTTAATTCAAATATATCCTGATGCATTCTCAATAATCCAGGTAGAAAAATCTAAAAAAGCTAAGTGTGGTCCTCTGGACATTCAAAAAAACAAAACAAAAAACAGGTGATTATTTCAGCCACCTAAAATAATATGTTCCCCTTCCTTGGATGGTTTCTTTTCACAAAGATGGCCTCTTTTACTCGTCTCTCAAACCATTGTTCCTCTCTATCAAGGATGTGAACATCTTCATCCCTGAAAGATGAAGTTTTGTTTTGTTTTTTAAATGTCCAGAGGACCAGACTTAGCTTTTTTAGATTAATTAAAATATAATAAAATGTAATTCAACAAAGAAGAAGAACATTTCAACTGTGTGCAATTTAATGATTGTGCTTGCATTTTGTTTTGTGTTTATCATTTTCAGAACATGATCAATCATAGAGAGAGAATCCACTTGGTGTGTTCAAGGACAGGCAGCATCTCCTCATCAAAGACTAACCAAACAACTTGAGTACGGTAATATAGTTGTGAACTGAGTCAACCTTTATTTTGGTATGTGTATGCACACAAATTGTTGTCATTCACAGTTGGATGCAAGGCTGTGTGTAGCCTTTTTGGGTGAGATGCTACATGTGTCATACATGTTCTTTGCAGCTCAGTTTTATGTTTTTTTTTATTAACTTGGACAATTTCATCCTTCATTAATGGAGTTATGTGGGTTTTCATAAGCTGACAAATTTTAAAAGGATTTATGTTAGAGCAACAAGCAAACAGATGTTTTCTATGCAACTGTAATTGTCAGTTGAATAAGTTATAATAAATGAGTTATTCAACATTAAGGAGTACGGTAGTTACATTTATTTTACATTACATTAGATTACATTTAGTTACATTTATAAGTTACATCTGGCCCTTCAAGGTCAGCCATTATGCCGATGTGGCCCTCGGTGAAAATGAGTTTGACACCCCTGGATGAACCTCAGCAGGGTGCCTCGGTCTGTCTGCAACAGACAGGCCCAGAGGCTCCTGCAAGCAGGCCCGTTAGTCCACACACAAGTACGTGAGACAGGTCACGTGTTCCAGTCCCCGTCCTGTTGTGGACCACGGGGCCGGCAATACACAAATCAAACAAATCCGTGACACGTCCGCGCTCCAAGGGTGCGCGCCGGCAGAATCTGATAACCCACCTTCCTGGCCACCTTTTCAACGAATGCCAGTAAGTGAAGGGGGGGTTGTGGCAGAAACCCGTGGGCCAGCACCATTATCACACGTTCACAAAGACAGCAGTGATGAAACTGCAGCGTGTGTAAACACTCAGTGCAGAACAGAAATGGCACCAGGGCTAATTCAGACTCCTCTTCCCTTTAATCAAAGAGGACTGAACTTTCTGTCACCAACCAATTTAAAGCCTGTTCAACACAAAGGACCATCTCGAACAGCTCCACATCTTCATGCTGAAGTTGTCTCCTTATCCTCAGTGGGCGAGACGCCATGCTCAAGCAGTGATCCTGTAGCGTGTGACCATGTTCACTGTACTGACTCAGGTCTGCTCTTAAACGACACCTCCCACTGGGTGAAACACAGCTCCCTGGGGGTCGGCCAGGCTCCAGGGCTCTGTTGATGCCGGAGACCAGTAAACCAGACCCAACCAGGAAATGGGCTGGAGTCAGGAGATCTGCTCGTATACAAAACTTGCAACCCCTCCGAACCATGACTCCCAACAAAAAGAGGAAAAACAGATGTTCTGTTACGCTTTTGTCTAATAATGACAGCAGATTGCCTCTGCCTTCAAACGCTCTCAATCAGTGTAGTATGGCGGTACATCTGCAGGAAGGCCCTCTCCCTAACGTGGTTGGCCTTCAAGGGACCGCAGAAATCAGGACCCTTGAGGGAGAACTGGTTCCACTACCCGCTCCTCTACAAGGACCCTCCGCGTCACCAGAAGGAGCAGTCTCGCCACTCAGGCTGAGGACTGTGGCTAACTTTAGCTTGGTGGCGGAGAAGAACAGACTGGTGGCCTCAGGCCTGCCAGAAAACGTGGTAATAACCATTCAAAATGCTCGAGCTGTGTCAACACAGCCTCTCTACGCCCGGAAGTGGCGCATTTTTTAAGCTTGGGACACAGAAAGAAAAATTATTTCTTATTCGTGTGACTTGGCCCAGCTCCTGACCTTTCTTCAGGACTTGCTAGAGAAAGGTTGTTCTTTCTCAACCATTAAGGTGTTTTTATCAGCTATCTCAGCTTGTCACGAGGACTGGGGGAGCAGAACGCCTGGCACGCACCTGCTCATAATAAGATTTATGAAAGGCGTGCTACGGAATAGACCCCCCCAGCAGGATCTTGACCCCCGGATGGGATCTTACTCTGGTCTTGGGGGCTCTCTGTGACCCCCCATTCGAACCACTGAGCGAGATTAAGATAGATTTATTATCTTATAAGACCGCTCTACTCTTGGCTCTTTGCTCGGCGAAATGTGTGGGTGACCTCCACGCTTTGTCCGTACATCCAATGTGTACCAGGTTTGCCCCTGACGGGTCAACGGTCACCCTAAGGCCTAATCCTGCATATATCCCCAAGGTCTTGACTTTGAACCCCAGGAGTCTGGACTTTGATCTCTCTTCTTTTCCACCTGCTCCTGTCCTCACTCAGGAGCAGAAAAGGCTGAAGGCTCTCTGCCCTGTGAGAGCTTTAAGCGCTTACATGCAGAGAACAGCTGAGTGGAGGAAAACAAATCAACTGTTTGTGTGCTTTGCTGCACCAGCTAAGGGAAAGGCCCTATCAAAGCAGCGCCTCTCACACTGGGTGACTGAGGCCATTAAAAGGGCGTACAGTAGCAAAGGTCAACAGGTGCCCTCTGGAGTGCGCGCTCACTCCACTCTGGGCTTGGCCACCTTGTGGTCACTGTTTAGGGGCGTACCAGTTGCAGACATCTGTGCTACTGCGAACTGGAGCTCAATGAACACGTTTGCAAAGCATTACAGTTTGTATGTTACTGCGTGTGATGTCACTCAGGCTGTCCTTTCTAACACTCAGTAGAAAGCAGCTTTGAGATGCCTATTGAATAAAGGCGGACGTTCACACTAGGATGCATTTTACTGAGCATTTCAAGGGAGTGAATGGATTACGTTCCCATAGCATTATGTTGCACCGAGTGACATGACTGATAATGGAACTGAAAGTTATGCACCATAACTCATGTTCCCTGAAGGAAGGGAACGAGGTGCAACATACCTGGCCCTTTTCAATGCTGAAAGCTCGGTGAAGTGCATTTTGGAGATAGATGGATGGGCGTCAGCGCCTTAAGTACCCAGAGGGCGGGGTCTCTGGCGTGAAGCTGACGCCCCTGCCGTAAAGGCTTGATTGTATTCCTTCAGGTAATCGCACGAGGGTGCAATTCCCATAGCATTATGTTGCACCGCGTTCCCTTCCTTCAGGGAACATGAGTTATGGTGCATAACTTTCAGTTAATCCACTCATTGGATCACACAAGTTTAAGTTTAATCCAAAAAGAAGAATATCCGTAAATAAACAATTACTATTCATCAAACTTGAACTAGTGTTGAAAAAGCAATTAATGTAAGGTTGTTCTCAGGTAACTCTGTCTATATCCTTACATTACATCTGGAAGACCCGAACGGTTTCCTACAGCTTCAAAAGCACGCACAATAATTCTAAAAATGTGGCGAAAACATTTTTTTAACAGGTACACTGAGTCTAACGTTCAGTAAAAACAGGAGTTTACTGTTGAAACACGGACTCGTCCAGAACCGAGTCCAATCAGAACCACAACTGACAAACAGTTTCAGACAGAATATGCTTGCTTTTCCTGCTCATAATGTAAAATACCACAGCTTCTTGCAGGTGTAAGAAGAGCTTTTTAGAGAAAATGACAGCGGTCATTGACATGAATTGCAAATTAACTGTGAACAATGTCAGCAGAACCGGGCCCCATCAGAACCACACAGAGCGACAATTCTAAACCAAACAGCTTCAAAACAGTGTGTTTAAAGAGTTGATCAATGATAATTCTTAGCTTCAAACGACATTAAATTCAGTTCTGCATCGTTCTGAACACTTTTTCAGCTTTGAACTATCTTTTTAAGAGTCAAACTTGGATATTGTATATATGCCAACTACGTTTTTTTTTTCATAAGATCACACAGATATTAATATGAATAATCCTTATTAGAAGACGCGTACGAGCCACCAGATGTAGGAAATGTGAACAGAGTTACCTGCTACACGCCTAATTACTTATTAAGACTAGTTCAAGTCAAAAATAGTAATTGTTTAATTATTCACGGATTCTCTTCTTTTTGGACTAAAAACATCTTGGGTGATCAAATGCAGATATATAAGTGACAACGAGACGTTAATTATATTTGACCCATCAAGGAAATGCGGTCATTTATTTAACAGATTATTAAAATTAACATCATAACATCATAACATGGATGGATGGATGGACATCATAACATGTACACTTTGATTGGCTCTAATCAACTTCCTATAAATTAAACATCAACAGATGAAAAATGACGGGTCCGTAATCTCAAAAGCCGATGAGTATTTTAAGGAACAACAGATCCAGTTGTAAGATCTTAATTAACTTATATCTGAAGGCATTTTTTACTTAATGTTACTGGCAAAGATAAGATACAGGAGGAAGAGAGAGGGGGAGTTATCTTGAGTGAATTCAACCAGGAAATGGCATGCTCTCCAGGCAACGTCAGCTAAACTTCAGGTACGCTTGGTAAACAATCAGCAACTCATTACCTTTAAGATGATCAGTCTAGGTTCTGGTAAGAGAGGGCAACCCTTAGACGTAAACAGGTCTGTCGGTCCAGTTACGTCCAAGCCAGATGATGTTTATTTTCTCAGCATCTCACTGTGTCAGCGTCAATCGGACCGAAGTAGTGGCTGTTCCGGTTGGTTTCCAAAATAAAATATTCCTCAGAAGGAATTTTTATCAGAAACTTGGAGCTTTTAAGCTCGATCGGATTTACAGCGGCGTGCTGTCCATCCTAGCTGATGATGAGGTCTTTGGCTCATGACCAACGTTCCAAAGCTCAGGAGAATCCAAGAGATCACGACTCCTTCGACTCTCTAAACTCAACTGATGACTCAGGCAAGTTAGAACTTTTAAAAAGAGCCTGACTTCCTATTATTTGCTCCTTCCCTATTGGTTAGTTCAACCAGGAAGTAGGAGGAGGTTAGTGGAAGTCAGGAGGAGAAAATGAAGGAGAAGGGAGGAGAAGACAGATGCCAGTTTTACGATTTAAACTGATTAAACTGTCTTAACACTTTTAAACAAATACTAAAAAGATTATGTTGACCTGTCCTTCACAGAGTCCTTTGATTATCAACATATTGAAAATTAATAATGATAATACAATAACATAAGACCCTGATGCATGCTCAATAATCCAGGTATAAAAATCTAAAAAAAAAATCTAAGTCTGGTCCTCTGGACATTCAAAACACAAAACAAAACAAAGCAAAAAAAAACTGTAGAAACGTTTTGTCTTTCATCCGAAAGACTTCCTCAGTCTGAGCTGCTGTATTCATTCATTCATTCATTCAACCTTTATTTAGTCAGGTAAATCTTTTGAACCTCATGGGCTCATTTACGAAAGCGACCTGCTAAAACTAAAGAACAATGAACAGTAATGGTAGAATTTCCTTAAACAATAAACAATCAAACAATAAACAATAGAAAACAAAAGAGAGAGAAAAAAAATATATATATATATATATATATATATATATATATATATATATATATATATATATATATATATATATATATATATATATATATATATATATATATATACATATATATATATACATATATATATATATATATATATATATATATATATATACATATATATATATATATATATATATATATATCATATATATATATATATATATATACATATATATATATACATATATATATATACATATATACACATTCCTCCTTTTAACAAAGTATCAAAAAACTAGCAAAACATTATAAGGTAGACGTATAAAATCAAAGACAGGAACAAATCTGCATTGGTTTTTGCCAGGATTCCAACAGATTCTGAAAACCATTTAGAGAAGTCAAGGTCGAGAGCTTCAGATCTTTTTGTAAGATATTCCATGAAGCAGGAGCGGAGTAGGAGAAGGCCCTTTTTCCAAGTTCAGTCCTCACTGACGGAACACTGCAGGTAATCATGTCCTGAGAGCGCACACTGTAGCTGCACTCACGCAAAGACATGTAGGAGGAGATGTATGAGGGCAGCAGACCAAGAAGTGATTTAAAGATGAAAATGTACCAGTGGAAGAGTCTGCGTGAGGTTAATGATGTCCAGTTAACCAGTGAATACAGGGTGCAGTGGTGGGTACGATAATCACAACCAGTTATGAATCTTAGTGCACCATGATAGACAACATCCAACATCCGCAGGGTGCTTGTAGGAGCATTCATGTAGAGAATGTCACCGTAATCAATGGAGGGAAGGAAAGTCACAGATACAAGGCGTTTCCTAACATTCAGTGATAGACATGATCTGTTTCTGAAAAAGAAACCCAGTTTAACTTTCAGTTTCTTCACTAGGTTTTCCACGTGGAGTTTAAAAGAGAGATGTGAATCGATCAGGATACCCAGATATTTATAGGAATCAACAAACTCGATAGGTACACCATTTGAAGATAAAATCAGAGGAGGATCTGCTGGAACCGCCTTCCTATTTGAAAAAAACATCCCTTTTGTTTTATCAGCATTTAGGACAAGTTTGAGACGGAACAAATCTGACTGGATGATGTCAAAAGCGGATTGCAGTAACTGGAAAGCCTTAGCTACTGTTTTAGCTCGGCAATAAACAACTGTATCATCAGCATAGAAATGTAAGGATGCATCAGGGATGCAGTGACCTACATTAGCTATGTAGATTGTAAAGAGAGTGGGT
>JBBPBX010071256.1:0-18373 GCA_038048925.1 Garcialebias charrua | reverse complement strand
CACACACACACACGCACACACACAAACAGTACCCCATGGGCAGATTTATGACCTTATGTGATGTGTAACCTCAGATTTAGTTGGAGGTTAAAGGTCAGGGGCCTCATGTATCAAAGCGTGTGCATTTTTCCTACTAAAAGTTGGCGAAGAGACAAAATGAGAAACTTGTGTGGGCACAGAGATATTCAGATTCATCAGACAGTGTGCATGCATGTTTCTGCTCACCTTTCCTTCATACAATCGGACAAACGTGGACCTGAGCGAATATTAGACACCTCCCCTGACATTTCTCCATTTAAATATATTTTGCATATGAGGGGCCATATTTGAATGCTGGATTCTCATCTCTGCGTGTTAAAAAAATTATGTCTAGATGTGGAAAAATGATGAGTGTTATAACCCTGGGTAACCCAGTTGATCACGAGACCCAGAACGACACAAGACGAAGATGTACAAAATCACAGTGTTTATTATTTATTTACAGTGATAATCTATATACATATGTACAGGGGTCCTATGGAAAACCTGGAAGAGGAAACCGACTGTCAGAAGGGCTTGATCAGAAGGCTTTCCAGGAGAATTGATTTTGGTTGTTTGTTATTTTCCTTACAGGAGGAGTAGGAGGATGGACATTGTAGAGAAATCCTTAGTTCCCTTTCAGTTCGGTCTCTCGGTGCAACATACTTGCTATGGGAATTGCGCCCCCGCGCGATTACCTGAAGGAATACATTCACGCCTTTTACGGCAGGGGGCGTCACCCGCGCCAGAGGTAGGGATGGGAATCGAGAACCGGTTCTTTTAAAGAACCGGTTCTTTATAGTTCAATTCTCTGGAATTGTAGGCTGCTTGTCTTAACGATTCAGTTTATCGGTTCTCTAAGTCATTCTTCTGACTCGTTCTACTGACTCGACGTGGTGACGCATTTACGTGATGACATCACAGACATGCGCGATGCGCCGTATCAACATGCCGTCAAGGAAAAAGCGAAGACGAAACCAGGTCTACTTGCAACACATGCAAAGCGTCGATTACAATAAAGGGCGGAAATACTTCTAACATGCAGAGAGAAGCATTTGGCCACTCAGAATGAGGTGAGTTTGCACAAATGTACCGTCTTTAACACGCTGCTTCGTGACGCTGCTTCGTGGTGGTGGAAGCGGAGCTAACAAGCTAGCGTCCTCCTCTGTTTTAAATGTTGCAGCACGTAACGTTAAACTCCTCCAGTTCCTGTCACTTGTTACTTTTTTGCTTTACTGCTTCGACTGTGTTGTATAAATAATCTCCATCTCATGTAATAACATTTAGCTGACGAGGATTGCCGGAGTCTGGCTGGCTCAGAGGCTGTTGCTAGCACACTTAGCTTTCAGGATGACGATATTAACACAACAGACCTAAAAATGCCACCGTAGAAATGGGAGCAAAAACAAAAGTGTTTTATATTTTTGTTCAGTGTGTTTCATTGTAGCCTCTTTCTGTTGTGAGAGCTTTATTTGCTGCTCAGTGTTTTTAATGGTGAATTTCTTCTGAAGCTGGCAGAGCTGAGAGATGAAGAGGGAGGCAGAAGAGGATGAAGATGATAACTATGTAAGTTTTGTTTTTTGTAATGAAAGATGATAGATTGCATGGATTATTACACTATTTATTTTAAAATTGAAACTTGTGCTGCTGGCAGAGCTGGGAGAGGCGCAGAGAGAGAGACACAGAGGGAGGCAGAAGAGGATGAAGATGATAACTACAGTATGTAAGTTTTGTTTTTTGTAATGAAAGATGATAGATTGCATGGATTATTACACTATTTTAAAATTGAAACTTGTGAATTACAAGTTGTGGTTAATAATGTTAATTAGGAATTATTTTTTCATAAAAGTTCTATTTTTGTTCTGGTGAAAGAGCATTAAATACTTCATGCACACAAATGGTGTACTATATATTTTTTGCCTAACCCAATGAGAATTGATAAGGAATTGAATCGATAAATGATATCGATAAAGGAATTGATATCGATAATTTCTCAACAATTCCCATTTTTACAGAAGACGTTTCGACCTCTATCCAGAGGGCTTTATCAATGTAACAAATGTAACAAATATAGTCCAGTTGATCTTGTATTGAACGCCTTTTTTGATTTTTATTATTGTTAATATACAGTAGTTTATTTATTGTAGAGTGCTGTTTATTTAAAATATCATCCAAATGGGTCACTTTTATTTATTACTACAATACAATACAGTACAAATGTATTTTTGGCATATTTTCAAAATAAACATTTTGTAAGTCTTTATTTTGTCTTTTTTTTTTTGTACCGAAAATAAACCGAACCGAGCCCTCCTTGTAGTTGAACCGAACCGAAATGTGATTTTAGCATACCGTTACACCCCTAATATATACTGTATATATACTGTATATATCGTATATTGCGATATATCCTAAATATATTGCAATATTACCTGTAATTTTGGTCCATATCGCCCAGCCCTAGTCTGGAGGGTTGTAGTCCGACCTGGAGGGTGTATAGTCTGGCCTAGGCTATTTTACACTGCCTGATGCAGTCTCTGCTGGATTTATTCCTGTTTAGCAAAGACTTTACATACTTACCTCTTCTTTTAATTCATGTTTTAGTTTCTCTGACGTCACCACAGACCATGAGGTCGGTCATGTTTACAATTTTTGGTTGAAAATAGAAAGTTACCAAAGTATGATTTTTACTGTAAAACGTGCTGCTGATTGAGAATTAGTTCCATTCTGACGGATGTTCCTGATAAGTTGACCAGTGCAGAAGTTCTCTGATGTTCCTACCTCTCTCGTGATGTTTGGGGGCCTCTCCATGCAGGACGCACGCTCCCATGTCTATCTGGTTAAGAAGGGCGGGGCACAGGTAGCTGAAGTCTTCCAGGACGACACCCACTTCCTGAGACAACCCATGTGAGGCGAGGAGGCTGGAGGCGTTCAGGCACTGCATGGAAAATATAAACACTCAGAAACCTGATCAGAGTTCCTCCACGGGATTCACAAAACCTTATGTGTCGTACCGGGATCTGGTCCATGCTACGGTTCTGGGAGTGATCCTGGTTCAGAGGCTTGTGAATGTGAATATCATGGTCATGGTCATGGTCATGATCATGGTCATGGTCATGATCATGGTCATGGTCACCCGCTCTGCTGAGTGGGACCGTTTGGGTCTGACTACCCATAAAGACTCTGGCTGCAGTGACCGGGGTGGCCTCCTTTCTGGTAGAATCTGATTGATCCGAGCTCCTGGCTTGTGGTACCAGTACCAATCGGGCGCTGTTTACCACCGTGGTTCTGACCTCGGGAGCAGACGACACCGTCACTGTGGGTTCAATGTCCTGCAGGTGGCGCTCACCGTCTGAATCCTTGGTCTGGTTTTCAGAGGTTTTTGTAATCTTCCTGGGGTCAGACTGGTTCCTGTGTTGCAGGTGGCCATCATTGTGGTGATGATGATGATGGTGACCTTCATGGTGATGATGGCCTGCTTGCTCACGATGCTTCACCAGAACGGTTCGGATGCGATCGAGCCCCACGCTCCGGAGGAGACGCTTCAGACCATCCAGAGAAATGGAGCCATTTTCTCCGTACCTGATTGGATCAAAAAAACATGAAAACTTTTAATTTGCTTTTTGGACATTTTAGACAGAAACGATGAGATGAAGATTCATCTTGTTCTTCTTGTGCATTCAGGCTGAAAACAACACTTTAGAAAGATTGTCAAATATAAACAGGTATAGGTAATATAAAATATGAATTTTATATATAAATATATAAACAGGTAATAAAATATATTTATATATAATGTTATTACCTGGTTATATATTTATATATAAAATTCATATTTTATATTACCTATACCTGTTTATATTTGACAGTCTTTCTAAAGTGTTGTTGTATATGTATGTGTGTGTATTGCTGGGTTTCAGATGACGTAGCAGTGACGTCACAGAATGCAGATGCGGGGCAAGAAGTAAACGCAGCCGTTTCCTTCTGTTGCTGATTCAGCATCAACATGCCTAAATTCTGTGCCGTTTACGGTTGTTGCAACCGCTCTAATCGAGAGATAGATAAAAGTTATTTTCGTGTTCCGAAAGTAGTATGCTACAAGGGGATTAATTTAAAAAAACTTACAGAAAAAAGACGACAAACGTGGATTACAACCTACGGCTAAAAACAGGAGGTGCAGAAACTGACGAGAGTCTGCAGCGACCACTTTGTTACAGGTAAGGGTCGTATCGTTTAAATCATATTTTCAGATATTTTATTGGACAGTAACTAGAAAGACAGGTAAGATATGTTATGCCCTAGCTTGTGTAGTGGTTCAACACTTGGTTGTTCCCAGAAAAAATCCGATTAGAATGCTAATGTTGTTAGCGGTTAGCTTAGTGCTAGGAAAGGCATTTACGTGTTTTACTTTAAAGTGGTGTCTTATATTTAGGTTGTCCGAGTGCAGCAGGTGATGTACATTCCCAAGACTGGGCCCCCACTGTTAACCTGGGGTACCAAAGAAGTAACGAGTGGCCACAAACAGAAGCATCCCTCCGGCGCAGGGAAAGAGCTAAGGCCTGGAAGCTTCTCTGCACTGAGGAGGCCAACAGTCTGGAAGATGAGCTCTGTGAAGAAAGCTTACCAGCCCCTGAAAACGAACGATTCAAAGGTAAAATAATAATAAATAAAAATACTATTTATTTATTTATAGAATTTCTGAACGTAATTTTTAATAATTAAATATTTGCAGATGCAGAATGCCAGACGGATCTAAGCATGGTTGACCTCACAAAGCTGGAGGATGCAGTGAAAGGCTACACAACTGAGATCTGCGACCTTAAGGAAAAAGTCTCAGTGACTAAATTTACTCCTGAAACCTTCCAGAACAACGATAAAACAAAGTTTTATACGGGACTGCCCAACTTTTTAGTTTTGATGCAAATTTTTCAGCTCTGTGAACCTTATACATCAGCATGTCATCACTGTCAGCACTCTCCAAATTTGAGCAATTTATTATGATACTTATGCATCTCAGATTACATCTGCAGCTTCAAGACCTTGCCTATAGATTTAATGTGTCAAAAGCCACTGTGTCTCGAATTTGTTTTAGAACGATTCATGTTCTCCATGAAAGATTACAATTCTTAATAGTGGCCTGAGCGACAAGTAATTCAATCAACTATATTTATATAAATATTTTAAGTTTAAATGATTATACATGTATTTATCATTTAAAGTAAATCAAAAGTAAATTAAATCACTAATACTGTTACAGACCATATTTGTACATGTTAATTGTTCATGAAGACAAAAAAAAAATTTACCCAATAAGGTTGAATATTTTTAATTTATTCAATGAACTCCATAACCAATCTTTGTGAATATTGGTCAGTTAAAATGACATGAGTTTTGCTATTGAAATAAAAACATTTTTCTGAAGTAGACTCATTTTGCAACATTTGTGACATATGACATTTGTATGTGCTGTTATTTAACATATTAGAACACCTTTGAAATTCACAAGCTAATCTCATATTGATTTAAATATATCATTTGATTTAACATACTTAACTTTTCAATTAAGATTATTGTAAATAAAAAACAGCTGTCATGACATGTAACAACATCACATGACCCTTCTGCAGAGTGCTTGCTACAGGTGTAGCTGAAACATGTTATGGTAGTGACAAATGTTTTTGGGGAAAAAAAGAGCAACTGTTTAAATTTGTATAAACTTTTCAAACTCCTTTCATCAACTACTCCAAATAACATTCTTGATTCTTAGATTGGTTAGTCACGTGTGGATTTCTGTCCCAGGATTTCAGGTAGGATGCAATGTGTAAAATAGTGCTGAATTTTGGGAACTGCTGTTTCCCACAGCTGGTCATCTGGCAGAATTCTTTCCACATAAATATCATTTTCACTCCATACTACAAAATCACAATATTGTACATCCACAATGTGAATCTGATCCTGGAGCTGATGGTAATAAGGATGGTTCCTATCCAGTTGTACAGAATCTCCAACCTTGACGAGACGACGAGACAAAAACCAGGCTGTCCAGCACACATCCTCAGACCGACTTCATGCTGTTTGCTCTGTGGGCACTGAAGGACAAGACAATGAAACTTAGACATAAAAAATAAATACGGTAGTCTCCAAAACATTTCAATATGATACTTTTTTAAAGATTGTGTTTCACTCATTTCACTATCCAACACCAATGTTAGAAAATGAGACTATATTTATGTCTCTGTCAACCAGGTGTGTTCCACAGGTAAGAATGTATTAATCTGGACTAAGTTTTAAAAGGTGATGGAAAGGTCACACATTTTTTAACTGGAAACAAGGCAACATCCCACAAACTGCAAGACCATCCCCAAAACTACGGCTACATGCTGTGAAATATGCAAACAACAAAGATTTGAGTAAAAAATTATAGTTGTAACATTCATACTGTGAGGTGCGCAAAGTCTGCAGTGCAGTACCCTAATGCATGCTCAATAATCCAGGTAGAAAAATCTAAAAAAGCTAAGTCTGCAGTGCAGTAGTCCAAACCTTTTGAGAAATAAATTTTACCTTGATTTCACACACCCTGGCTCCATGACAGTCACATGAAACGACTCCATCTGGTGAGGCTCCCATGTATGGCCACCTTGAGTTTAACCAGCTAGTATCTGAAGTTACAAAGAAGATACGATCACCTTGATGATACTGTATTATCAAAACAAAAAAAATCATAATATTTTCAGTACATTAACTTACCTTTTTAATGGAGTTACTGTAGATCTCTGACCTACAGTGTAGAAATGCATATGACTCAACGTTAACACATACAACTCCAGCACGAATTTGGCTTTACAGAAGCTAAATATATTATTTTTAAGTAGATCCACGCACATAGAAATAACAGGGGGCTAACTAAACTTGTTGTTAGCATTAGCGATAGCGTAGTTAGCATAGGCTAATTACTAAATAAATAATACATCTCACTACTCACCCGGGCAGAAACAAGTCGACAACCATTTAAAGCTTCTTTTGATCCTAAATGGTTAACCCAAAACTCGTCCTCGCCAGTTTATTTAGGGCTTTGGCATACTTGCTGTAATCCATTCTGCTGTGTTTTGAACTGGGGAAAATCACTTCCTGCCCCGCATCTGAATTTCGCGCCACTTCCGGGTCACGTGATTGCAACCCAGCAATATATATATATATATATATATATATATATATATACACACACACACCATATTTTTCTTTGTATGTCACACTTTTATAATACAGTATATATTACTGTATATAGTATATATATATTACAGTATATATTACAAATAAAGTCCAGTTGATCCTATATTGAACGCCTTTTTTGAGTATATATTACTGTTTTTTTTGGCATATAAGTCGCCGTTTTTTGCCTAATTTGCATGTCCTGCGACTTATACGGTGAAGCGACGTATTTATGGATTTTTTTCCCCATATTTTTTAGACCAATTTTTGGCTGAGATATGACAGTTTCCATTCATTCAGACTGGGAAAAAAATGGAGCAGTACCACTTTCGGCCGCTAAGGGCGCTAAAGGGCCCTCTAGGCTTTTGACGACTACCGGTGTACCTGTATGTGTACGGATATTTTAGAGCAAAAAAAGTCCTGCTGGATGGACAGCGTGTGCGCGCACATCATGCTGCAATTTAAAGATAAAATTAAAGTGTTTAACTCCATTCCTGCATCATCCTGGGAGGCTTGACCAAAGTGCTGCAGCTTCTGGACATTTCTGTGAACCGGAGCTTCAAAGCAGCTCTGCACCACCTTTGGGAGGAGTGGATGGTGGACAGAGAGCAACAGCTTCACAGCTACAGGACGGATGTGCCACGCAACGTTCCAGCAGGTCCTCGGATGGATAGGTGTTTCTGTCATCATTATGGGCGGGTGAGCGTGTAGAAATTTTAAAGCCGCTTTATTTCGCCTGCTTCATTTTGCCATGTTTTAACCGTCAAAGTGCATTTATTAAGAAAAGTTCAACTGAGACACACTTTTACTATAATGTCAGCAAACAAATATATTTTAAGGTGTTTATCTTGTTAAATTTTAAAGAGATGCAGGTTTCCGCTCGCTGTGCATGCACATTTTGCAGATCCGCCATAGCGAAACTTTTTAAAGCTCCACTGACATGTTCTTTTAACTTTTCAAAAAATGGCACAACATATATAAATATTAAGATAGACCTCTGACCGTTTTTGCTAAAATAATGTTAAATGAATGAAAATTTCTCTCAAAATAGTTTAAAATTAGCGCCGTTTTTTTAGACCGTAAATCCGGATCTTCCGGTCACGTGTCAGCATTCCTGTTTGTGACGTCACGTCCGATACTGAACTCTGCTCAAACGACAAAAATATAGACGCATCCGTCGAATTTAGCCATTTAAAACTACATTATAGCGATTTGGCTTCGCTATAATGTAGTTTTAAATGGCTAAATTCGACGGATGCGTCTATATTTTTGTCGTTTGAGCAGAGTTCAGTATCGGACGTGACGTCAGAAACGGGAATGCTGACACGTGACCGGAAGATCCGGATTTACGGTCTAAAAAAACGGCGCTAATTTTAAACTATTTTGAGAGAAATTTTCATTCATTTAACATTATTTTAGCAAAAACGGTCAGAGGTCTATCTTAATATTTATATATGTTGTGCCATTTTTTGAAAAGTTAAAAGAACATGTCAGTGGAGCTTTAAATCCAGCTGATTTGACCATTATGTTCTTTTATTAAGGAAAAGTTCAGCTCAGACACACCTTTGCTATAATTTTCAACAAACAAATAATTGTTTTTAAGTGTTAATGTTGTTAAAAGTCCTTCCGATCAGAGTTTAAAGTCTGCGTTCACCAACATGCCACCAAACAGAACATCTATGTGTTGATGATGGAAATGACTCCAGCCTCCTGCTCTAACAATTAGTGAGAAGGCTGTGAAGTGCAGGAAGTTATTCAAATAGCGAGTTTAGTCAAGAAGAAATGTGATGGGACATAGAGCAATGAGGGAGGTGGCAAAAACAAATCAGAAGGTGTATGATGAATTCATGGGTTAACGCAGAAAAAAATTGTCCTCCAATGGAAGATTTGGGGGTTCGATTCCACCAGCAGTCACGTGTTGAAGTGTCCCTGGGCAAGACACTGAACCCCTCACTGCCTCTGATGTGTGTCCCATCAGTGTATGAATGTGATAAAGCTCTGATTAGTCTTGGTACAGATCTAGCAGATGCTGTATGAACGGATGAATGAGGCAAAGATTGTTGTAAAGAGCTTTGTGTCTTGATCAGATGGAAGCAGCTGTACAAGTACAGTCCATTTACCATTAACCCAACTTTGAGGAGCTAATGAAAGAAGATAATGAAAAGAAGAGTAGATGTTATAGAAACTGTGGACCAGGAGGTGGGAAAGATTAGTGAGGGTGAAGCGGATAAAACGTACAACTAACTGACGTCAGCTGTTATTAATGAGCGTAAAGGCTCAGGAGAATTCCCCATCAACCTTCGTACACAACAAAACACAAACTCGGAGCAACGGGTAGGAGAGGGGGGACCAAAGACTAATCTAAAACATCCTGCAGGTGGCGCTGCTGGCAGCTCACCTGTTGAACAGAGCCTCCAGGTGTTGCCTTCGGCTCTGCTCGGCTCTCTGCGCGTCGACCACAGCTGACAGAGACCGCCGCCCGCTGCTCGCCTCCACGGTGGACGGGCTGCAGTCCAAACCGCCTGAAACATCACCGACAGCGAGGAGAAACAGCCCAACCAGGACGGCTGCAGCCATCGCCTCGTTCATCGTCCCTGCAGGAGGAAAATAAAGTTCAACACAAAAATAAAAAAACTGACTGACCTGGGTGAAACAATTACAGAAACAGAGAAATGTAGGTTTTTATTATTAACTTTCATTCCTTACAACTGAAAAAAAAAAATTAAGTAAACATTTATTTTGAGTTATCGCATAATTTACTGGGTCAATTAGGAACTATTTAAATAAGGGTTTAATTGCATAAGTAAAAAAAAAAAGACTGTACTCTGTAATAAACTTTTAAACTAAGCATTGCTTTAGTTTATTGGCTTGGATTTAAAATTGCACGTTTTTATTGTTGGTCTGTTCAAAAAATCTGCCACAAATCAAATTTAAAAACAAGATTATCTGCAGGTCGGCCTTCCAGAAACAAAAATCATTCAGCAAAAAAATATATCAACTTTCAACTAATAAAAACATGATGAGTGTTTCCTGAAGCCTCTACAACTTCACTTACAGCCACAAGAGAAAACTAGAGCCCGACTGATACATGGGGAGGCCCGATATTTTGGGCCAATATAAACATTCAGGGATGGGATCTATCAATATCGGTGAGGATTGTCCCATTCTGCACAGATATAAAAACTTCTAATTCATAGTAAAATACTGGAACCGGTGTGATTGTACAATGTATCCAGCAGAGGGCGCATGAAGACAACTTTCAAGTCGTGGATGTTCACTTTCAGTACAGCCGAAGCAGCGAGCAGTACTGTGTAGAGTATTTTACTCAACAGAGCATGGTAAATTGATTGCAACTGATCTGTTAATAAATCAACAACAATAAATTCTCTTCAATCCTCCAACCTGCTCGTCGTTAGCTACGTGCCTCTCAAATTAGCAAGCTAATGTTTAGATAACCTAGCATAAACTATTGCCTTGTAAAACTTTATCCAGAACAAAAAAATCTAACGTAGAGGTAAAATATATGTGTTGTAACGTTATCTTTGTCGTCCTCAATGAAATGATGTTGTCTAAAATCTTTACTTCTCTACAAAAATACAAAAAAAAACTCTGATGAGGTCAACACTAATCAGACCTTCACCGTACGTGACTGTTTAAACAAAGAAACACCTGTTAATTTCAAATGATACTGAGCTGAAAAAACAACTGTTGCTCTTAAGAGCAGAATATGATAAACAGTCTAGTTTCAGAGCTGCATCCAGTCTCTTAAGATTAAAACAAAACTTTTACGAGCAGGGGGATAAAGCTGGAAAACTTCTAGCTTGGCAAATTAAAAAACTTGAAGCAACAACCTCGATCACATCAATTATAATACAAGATAAAACTTTAATAGACCCAAGGGATATCAATAATGCCTTTAAAGATTATTATCAGAAATTATATGATACTCAAGGAAATTTAGACCAAATAGAATTTGATAAGTTTTTGAATGGGATACATATTCCTGTCATTGCAGATGACAGTAGAGCTGACTTAAATATAGAAATAAATAAAGAGGAACTAGCACAGGCCATTAATGGAATGAAATCCGGTAAGCAAGCAGGACCTGATGGTATCCCCATTGACCTTTATAAAAAATTTAAAGATAAATTGCTGTCACCTCTTCTGGATATGTTTATGGAGTCATTTAAAAATGGCAGCTTGCCTCTCTCCTTGAATCAGGCGCTCATCATTCTGCTGCCAAAACCAGGTAAACCTCATAATAAGTGTGAAAACCTGAGACCTATTAGTCTACTTAACTCAGACCTCAAAATTATCTGTAAATTATTGGCAAAAAGGTTGCAAAGAATCCTACCAGACATAATAAATAAGGATCAAAATGGTTTTATAGTTGGGAGGCAAGGATATCACAATATTAGAAGGGTTCTGAATATTATTTGGCCAAAAAAGAACACTAAAGATACAGCTCTTCTCTCTTTGGACGCCGAAAAGGCTTTTGATAGGGTCGAATGGCCCTATCTTTTTAGCATATTGGAAAGGTTTGGTTGTGGAGGTAACTTTATTAAATGGGTTAAAATATTATATAATAATCCAACTGCAGAGATAATGTCAAACAAAATATTTTCAAAGGCGATTCAAATCAAGAAAGGTTGTCGCCAGGGATGCCCTCTTTCTCCCTTGTTATTCACTTTGGCAATTGAACCATTGGCAGCAGCTATTCGTTTACATTCACAGATCCCTGGGATCACAGTGGGCCCCACAGAACACAGAATCTCTTTATTTGCGGATGATGTAATTTTATTTCTAACAGATCTAAAAAAGTCAATTCCGGCAGTGATGGAAGTGATTCAGGCATTTGGGAGAGTCTCAGGTTACAGAGTAAACTATACAAAATCTTCTATCCTGGTGTTAAATGAAGGTGAAAGAACTAATCCCATCAGTGAGGTTAAGCAATTTAAAGTAGTGGATCATTTTGAATATCTAGGTATTCAGATCTTCCCGGAACTCCAACAGGTTGTCAAATCTAACTACGAACATCTAATGAAAACAATAACTGCCTCATTTGACAACTGGATCAACCTACCTATATCCATATTGGGAAGAGTTAATGTTCTGAAAATGAGTATACTACCAAAGCTATTATACCTCTTTCAAAGCATTCCCCTCCCGCCTCCACCTGAATTATTCAATTGGTTAAAAAAAAACATTTTGAACTTTTTGTGGAACAAAGGAAAATCTAGAATACGCCTCTCTTTGCTTTATTTACCATTTGACAGAGGGGGGTTAAAATGCCCCAATTTTAAATTTTACTATTGGGCAACACAATTAAGGACTATTATGTTCTATTTTGCAGATAAAGATAATCCTCACTGGGTAGAAATGGAGTCTTATAATTTAAATTTAGCTCTTCCATTATTTTTATACTCAGATACTCTAAAGAAGCTACAGAAACATACTACAAACCCTATTTTGAAAAATATGATTAGAATTTGGCAGGACGTTAGAAAATATGTAGCAGAACCAAACAGCATGTCCCAATTTAGCCCAATATGGGGTAATCAGCTGTTTGCTCCAGGTAGGGCAGATGGAACATTTAAAGCTCCACTGACATGGTTTTTTAACTTTTCAAAAAATGGCACAACATATATAAATATTAAGATTGACCCCTGACCGTTTTTGCTAAAATAATGTGAAATGAATGAAAATTCCTCTCAAAAATAGTTTAAAATTAGCGCCGTTTTTTTACACGGTAAATTCGGGTTTTTCCGGTCACGTGATTGTAACGTCAGATAAAGAACTTTGCTCCAACCGCACATTGAATACAATGGACAAAAATATAAACGCATCCGTCGAATTTAGCCATTTAAAACTGTAGATATTAGCGATTTGGCTTCAGTTCGTGAAGAAGAAGTTATTTTGAGTGATGAACAACAAACAGCAATGTTTCTTTTTGCCGTGTTGCTTGTTTTGTTTTCAGGAGAGGTTGCACATTCATGAAGTGAGCACCAGATGTCAGCAAAGCTACCGTGAACTCTTACAGAGCTCTGTAATGGAGAAATATATAAACGTATCCGTCGAATTCAGCCATTTAAAACTGTAGATATTAGCGATTTGGCTTCAGTTCGTGAAGAAGAAGTTATTTTGAGTGATAAACAACAAACAGCAATGTTTCTTTTTGCCGTGTTGCTTGTTTTGTTTTCAGGAGAGGTTGCACATTCATGAAGTGAGCACCAGATGTCAGCAAAGCTACCGTGAACTCTTACAGAGCTCTGTAATGGAGAAATATATAAACGTATCCGTCGAATTTAGCCATTTAAAACCTTAGATATTAGCGATTTGGCTTCAGTTCGTGAAGAAGAAGTTATTTTGAGTGATAAACAACAAACAGCAATGTTTCTTTTTTCCGTGTTGCTTGTTTTTTTTTCAGGGGAGGTTTCACATTCATGAAGTGGGCCCTTTGCTGACATCTGGTGCTCACCTCATGAATGTGCAACCTCTCCTGAGAAAAAAACAAGCAACACGGCAAAAAGAAACATTGCTGTTTGTTGTTTATCACTCAAAATAACTTCTTCTTCACGAACTGAAGCCAAATCGCTAATATCTACAGTTTTAAATGGCTGAATTCGACGGATACGTTTATATATTTCTCCATTACAGAGCTCTGTAAGAGTTCACGGTAGCTTTGCTGACATCTGGTGCTCACTTCATGAATGTGCAACCTCTCCTGAAAACAAAACAAGCAACACGGCAAAAAGAAACATTGCTGTTTGTTGTTCATCACTCAAAATAACTTCTTCTTCACGAACTGAAGCCATATCGCTAATATCTACAGTTTTAAATGGCTAAATTCGACGGATGCGTTTATATTTTTGTCCATTGTATTCAATGTGCGGTTGGAGCAAAGTTCTTTATCTGACGTTACAATCACGTGACCGGAAAAACCCGAATTTACCGTGTAAAAAAACGGCGCTAATTTTAAACTATTTTTGAGAGGAATTTTCATTCATTTCACATTATTTTAGCAAAAACGGTCAGGGGTCAATCTTAATATTTATATATATTGTGCCATTTTTTGAAAAGTTAAAAAACCATGTCAGTGGAGCTTTAAGCTTTGGGCATTGCAAGGTTTACAAAGTATTGGTGATCTTTACCCATCAAACTCGGATACATTTTTATCATTTGGAGAATTACAGACCAAGTTCAAGTTAGATAAAAAGCATTATTTTAAATTTCTTCAATTAAGAAGTTTTGTCAAAACAAACTACAGTGACCTTAACAAGCCCCCCCTTACAATGCTTGAAAAATTAATGATTCGGAACAAATCAAGAAAGGGCATTATCTCAGACTTTTATAATGTGCTGATTTCTAACTCGTTAGAGAACTCAAATAATAGGCTTATAAAATGGAATATGGACCTATCATTAAATATCAGTGAACAGGAATGGGAAAAGGCTTGCATTAAAACTCACACAATGTCCATAAACAGCCGTCTCAGAATTCTACAATTTAAATGGCTAATGCGTGTTTATATTACACCTGTGCAGTTAAATAAATACAATAATAACATACCCAGATCTTTGCGTAAAATGCAATTCAAAAGGGACTTTAATTCATTGCATGTGGGAATGTAGACAAATTAATGCACTTTGGACAGAGGTGAAAGACATAATTGAAAAAGTTATTTTAAAGCAAATCCCATTAGATCCTAAATTGTTCCTGTTAGCTTTATACCCCGAGAAGCATAACTTTAGTAAAGCGGAACGTACTTTCATAGATATAAGCTCACTATCAGCAAAAAAATGTATAGCTTTGGCATGGAAAAATGTCAGTAGACCTAGTGCCACGCAGTGGTTAAAGCAGATGGCGTCCAATTTGCCGTTAGAAAGAATAACATATATTAGGAAATCCAAACAGTATCTGTATGAGGAAATTTGGGGTCCTTTCATTAATTTTATTAAGGACTTAGATATATCAGAAGGTTTGTTTGAATTTTGATTTTCTTTTTGGTACCTGCGGTGTGCCATGTTCAATAGACGTGTACTGTATAATTATATCTACTCTGGCTGAAATTTGAGAAGCTATTTTTTTGTTTTTTTTTTGTTTATTATGTCTGTACTTTTATTTTTAATTACTTATTTTTATTTTACTTTATTTTACTTTATTTATTTTTTTATTTTATTTTTTCTTTGTGAAAAATCTCAATAAAAATATTTTGGGAAAAAAAAGAAACACCTGTTCATTGTTCAATTTATTAATTCAACCTTTATTTAGTCAGGTTAATCCCATTGAGCCTCGAGGACTCATTTACAAGAGAGACCTGCTACAAACTAAAGAATGATGACAACAGCAGCAGTAGAATTTCCTTGAACAATCAACAATAGACAAACATAAGAGAAATACAGATTTTTTTAACAAGTTAAAACAAAGATATCAAGGTAGCAAAACAGACAGATTATAAGAGATGTAGAAATATATATATAATTATATTTTTGTAACACACTTGATAAGATAACTTTATGGTGAATAGAAAATGTGAATGTACGTTAGGAAAACTGTTTCAAGACTTCAAGAGTTTGGGTGGGCAGCACGGTGGCACAACTGGTAGAGCTGCTGCCTCTCAGCGAGAAGGTTGCCGGTTCAAATCCCGGTCCGGGGCCTTTCTGGGTGGAGTTTGCATGTTCTCCCCGTGCATGCGTGGGTTTCCTCCGGGTACTCCGGTTTCCTCCCACAGACCAAAAAACATGCTTGTTAGGCTGATTGGTGACTCTAAATTGACCCTAGGTGTGAGTGTGAGAGTGGATGGTTGTTTGGTGTGAGTGAGACAGGTCCCTCTTGTAAATGAGTCCCCGTGACTCAACGAGGCTAGCCTGTATAAATAAAGGTTGAATGAATGAATGAAAAAAAGAGTTAAAACAGATTTAACAGTAGCTGTTTACTTAGATTATTGAGAGACAAAGCTCAAACTTTTAAGCCAACATATTGGTTATCACCATTCACCTCACATGACAAATATAGATATCGCTGATAGCCTAAATTTCCATATCATAAATAAAATACATTTCAGCTGCAAAACTGACCAGAAATTAACCGTTTAAATTGTTTCATGTTTCAGGTCCAGTTTAAACTAAAGCCTGAGGAAATATTTTAAGTTAGTTGTTTTTAGAGGAAGGAAGGGAAACAACCGACTGAGGCCAAAGGAAATGATGCGTTCCTCAAATACAGTATTTTCATTTTGTCTTAGAAAATAAAAACTGTTCAGTTTTGGTTCAAATATTAAAGGATTCACCGGCTTCGTGTATTATTTCTATTCAAAAGTATTACATTAGAAATAAGAACACTGCATTGAAAACTATGACAAAATGCATTTATCAGATACAATGTTACTAAACATCAAATGATAAACAGATTTTAAAACGTCTCATCTAATTAAAACAGTTCGTGATGAATGATCACTGTTGCACAGTGGAAGGCAGATCAGGGTAATCAGGGCTGTAGATTAGTATAAAACACCACGTACAGTTAATAAATCCTATTAAAGAGTATTTTGGTCAGAGCTCTGAGGTGTTTAAAAAAGACAGATGGAAACTACTGAGCAGATGACATCAGGGGAAATTTGTTTAGCCGAATAAAAAGGCAGTTTAAAACAAATTGGATGAGCTCATTTCAATAAGGCGACTGCGCTGACAAAAAAACAATGATCTAAATTTAAATATTTCACAATAAGGTTTGGTGTGTACATAATACAAACTAAACCACTGAACCACTTTGTTTAAAACTTTCTGTACAAAGTTAGGAAATTGTTAGAGGATAGAGCTCTGTACTTGTTGTACAACACAATTATTGTCCCGCACATCATTTACTGTGTTGAAGTTTGGGGTAAAGCGTGTAAGACATTTACTGAGCCGGTTTTTGTCCTACAGAAAAGAGCCATAAGAATAATCACTGGGAAATATTATTGTCACACATCAAGTGTTTTATTTCATTCATACATTGAAGTTATTAAAATTCCATGATTTAGTGGATTACAATATTCTTTCAGTTATGTACAAAGCTCAGCTGATTTGTATTTGGTCGTTTTATTTATGATCTGCAATGTTTTTATGTCTTTGGTTTTGTACTTGAATGAACTTCATTAACTATGTTTCCATCCAATTTAAATTCGATTTTTGAGCGAATTTTAGAAAATTTCGCTAAAATGTAAATTAAAATTATGAGGATCAGAAGTGTTTCCATTAAACTGGCTTGAAGCGCATCTGCAATGCCACGCAAAGCGTCTCTACGTCAGACGTCAGCGTCATTACGTCACACGTCAGCGCCATACGTCAGACGTCAGCGTTACGCACTTCCACAGTAAACAGGAAGTAGCGTTTGAAAACAGACATCTCGGCAAAATGGAGAGAATATTTCAGGTATGTGTTGCTATCGGGCAAGTTGTATTTATTCTGTCATGCCAACTAGTTTTAGCGATGTTACATGTTGTCCGGAGCGGAAACAGCTGATCAGTCACGTGACGTGAATGTTCGCTGCGGCAGAACTGAGTCGGCTAATCTGTTTCCATCTGTCGTTTAGCCGACTCAGCTCTGAATCGACTCCCCAAAAACTACCTCAAGCGAGCGTATAAACTTTAGAGCGACTTAGAGGAAGTTAACTCGAATTATGCCGTTTCCATTTAGCTTTTCTGATGCGATGCTTCATAATGCGCACCTAGAAACCTTGATGGAAACACGCCTATTGTGTGTGTTGCCTGTTGTTTGTTTGTTTGTTTGTTTGTTTGTTCAGCACTTTGGTTTGGCCTTGTTCCTGTTTAAAGTGCTTTACAAATAAAATGGTATGGTATAGTATATAAATGAATTACAACCGAATATTCTAACACACTTTTTTAAACATCAAAGCTGCTATAATTTAAAGAGAATTGAGATTTTTGTGAGACCAAAAATTAGAACCAGTTTGAGGGGTCAGTCAACCTCGATCCAAGGAATTAACATTGTGGAACAACTTGGAAGCTGAAATAAAAAATTAACAATCAATATCCGCTCATTCTCAATCAGTTCATCTGGACAGTTTCTTTTTAGCAGAAACGTTTCACCCTCACTCCAGAGGGCTTCCTCAGTCAGAGTAGTCCAAAGCACACTGAAGTTAACCCACCAAG
>JBBPBX010071255.1:0-13036 GCA_038048925.1 Garcialebias charrua | reverse complement strand
AGATAAAGCTAAAACAGCTTTTGTAACACCGCTTGGCTTCTGGGAGTGGAATAGAATGCCACAAGGAATCACAAATGCACCCAGCATGTTTCAGCGGCTCATGGAGAGGTGCATGGGAGAACTGAATCTTAAAGAAGTCCTTGTTTTCCTTGATATCACAATATTTTCTGCCACCTTAGAAAAACATGAGGAACGGCTGATGCGTGTGCTCTCCCGGTTGAAGCAGTTTGGACTAAAGCTCTCACCAGAGAAATGCAAGTTCTTTCAGTCTTCTGTTCATTATTTGGGACATGTTGTTTCGGAAAAGGGAGTAGAAACTGATCCAGAAAAGATTGAAGCATTAAAATCCTGGCCAGTCCCCCGCAACCTGAAAGAGTTGCGATCTTTTCTGGGTTTTGCCGGATACTACAGAAGATTTATTAAAGACTATGCTGTTGTTGTCAAACCACTTAACGAGCTAACCCGTGGTTATGTTCCTAACCGTCGTCCTACAAAGGTGAAGCAACCAAAAGGGAATTACTCCGATCCAAAGCAATCCTTTGGAGAAAAATGGACATGCCATCAGCATGGGCGTAGCCAGAATTTTGTGGGGAGCGGTTCGTTTTAAAGGAGAAGTTGACAATGCAAAACTAATGTGGCTGGATAGCTCAACTGATAAAGCGTCTGCCTTCAGTCCCAAAGCTCGTGGGATCAAGTCCCGCATGGTACAATGTTTTTTTTTTTATTCATTCCAGATTAAAAAAGCACAAGAAAACTATTTACAAAACAGCAAGGAATAAAACAATGCATTAAATGAAAGGAATCAGACGAAGAAAATAATCTTATCTGCCCCTTCTCAAACTATTTTTTTTTCAAACACTCTTTTATTGGATAAAAAAAGAAGAATGTGTTAACCACAGCCTGTGGTTAACACATTCTTCTTTCTTCACAGGCATATTAACTACTTTTTTTATCCAATAAAAGACAAATGTAAAATTAGTTGTTTGAATCGAGTGTTTGAAAAAAAAAATAGTTTGAGAAGGGGCAGATAAGATTATTTTCTTCGTCTGATTCCTTTCATTTAATGCATTGTTTTATTCCTTGCTGTTTTGTAAATAGTTTTCTTGTGCTTTTTTAATTTGGAATGAATAAAAAAAAAAAAATGTGGCACCTAGCGGACTGAAGGCAGATGCTTTATCAGTTAAGCTATCCAACCACATTTGTTCAGCATTGTCAACTTCTCCTTTAAAAGTGGGCGGTTCGTTCGAACCCCCCGAACCCCCCTTGCCTACGCGCATGATCAGCAGATTGCTTTTGAAACCATCATCACTAAGTTGACCACAGCACCTGTTCTTGGGTTTGCCAATCCACAACTGCCATATATTTTACATACAGATGCAAGCATCACTGGGTTGGGAGCAGTTCTTTACCAAGAGCAGGAGGGAACGCTACGGGTCATTGCTTATGCTAGTCGAGGTCTGTCTGTGAGTGAATCAAAATATCCAGCTCATAAACTGGAGTTTTTGGCCCTGAAGTGGAGTGTCACTGAAAAGTTCCACGATTATCTCTATGGGTCAAACTTTGCAGTTGTTACAGACAGCAACCCTCTCACTTATGTTCTTACTTCAGCTAAGCTAGATGCTACAGGTCACCGATGGTTAGCAGCACTGTCTACTTATTCATTTAAATTGCAATACCGTGCTGGAAAACAAAATTTTGATGCTGATGCTTTGTCCCGACGCTCACATGAAGATGCTCATACTGATCATCCCTACAGGGAGTGGGAGCTCATTCACAAGCTGACCAGTCAGCTGTCTGATGACTACAAAATAAATGACATCTCCTCTGAAATTGTAGATGCCATCTGTCAGAGCTGTTTAGTCAGAACACCATCTCAAACCGAACTCGGTCAAGCTACTGTCACACTGGTTGAGTCTTTATCAGTCTCTGTTAAATCCATCCCTGACAGTTTCATCAACGAAGATGCACATGGCTTGCCTCTGATACCCTCTTTATCTCACAAAGATCTCCAGGAGGAGCAACAGGCTGACCCTGCCATCCGAGAGGTCATTCACCAGCTGGAGGGTGGTGAGAAGGTTCTGCCATCAGTTTGTGATGATCTGCCTGACCTTTCCTTGCTCCTGAGAGAATGGAAAAGGTTAGAGTTGGTAGATGGAATCCTGTATCGTAGACGACAAGGAGGAGATAAACTCACCTGGCAGTTGGTTCTACCACTCACTTTACGACCAACTGTTCTGAAGAGCTTGCACCATGATATGGGGCATATGGGCATTGAAAGGACAATCGATTTGGTACGCTAACGCTTCTTTTGGCCCAAGATGACAACTGAGGTGGAAACCACAATTAAAACCTGTGATCGTTGTGTGAGGCGCAAGGCTCAAATGGAAAAAGCCGCTCCGTTGATAAATATTCAAACAAGCCGGCCACTTGAACTGTTATGCATGGACTTTTTAACCATCGAACCTGACACTAGTAACACTAAGGATATTTTAGTTCTTACTGATCACTTTACTAAATTTGCAGTTGCCATTCCTACCCCCAACCAAAAAGCAAAGACTGTAGCAAAGTGCCTCTGGAATGAGTTCATGGTTTATTATGGAATTCCAGAGTGCATACACTCTGACCAGGGCACCGATTTTGAGTCTAAACTCATTAAAGAGCTCTGTGAAGTTATTGGCATAAAGAAGAGTCGAACTACCCCGTACCACCCACGAGGAAATCCTGTTGAGCGCTTCAACTGCACACTGCTCAGTATGCTTGGGACCCTGGAGAATAAGCAAAAGTCAAAATGGCGGGAGTATGTTAAGCCTTTGGTGCATGCATACAACTGTACGAGAAATGAGGTGACAGGGTTTGCACCCTATGAACTTTTGTTTGGTCGATGTCCTCGTCTCCCTGTGGACTTGGCTTTTGGATTGCCTGTCAGAGAACCACCATCCACCTCTCATTCAGAATATGTTAAGAATCTGCGGTCAAACCTGCAAGAAAGCTACAAACTTGCTTCTGAGAATGCCCTCAAGTCAGCTGCAAAGAACAAAACCCGTTTTGATCAGAAAATCATACCTTGCAGTTTGGAAATAGGATATAGAGTGCTGGTTCGCAACCTCCGTTTGAGGGGTAAGCATAAGCTAGCAGACAAATGGGAACAAGGAGTGTACAAAGTTGTTGATCGAGCTGGAAGTCTACCAGTTTACACTGTACAACCTGAAAACCAAGAGGGGCCAACCCGTACTTTGCATCGAGACCTATTGCTCCCTTGTGGTTTCCTGCCAGTTTGTTCCACAGAGGAACCCACGCTGCTGCCCACTCCTTAACTGCTTTATGCAGACCGGGCCAAACAAACTTTGAACTGACCAGTTTCACCGAGGCTCTAACACCTGGATGAGAAAGGGAATGTAAAGAATCAAAAACGCGGCGTCGCCATGAAACTGGAACCAGAGGGCGGGGCCTGCCAGTAGAAACATCACAGAGCAGGAGAGGACCTCCGTCATTCACCTGCCGTTCCTCCAACTCGAGGCCTGTGGGCCCGGACTGGAGCTCGAGTATTTCTGCGTCGCTACGTTGGTCCGCAGCCATAGCAGAAAAATCGATGCCAACGTACACGGGAGAGATCAGCACCCGGGAGAGACAGTCGGCCACCACGTTGGATTTTCCAGCCACATGCTGAATGTCTGTAGTAAATTCAGACACCGCTGCGAGGTGGCGTTGCTGGCGAGCAGACCAGGGGTCAGAAATTTTCGACATAGCAAACACCAAGGGTTTGTGGTCAACATATGCAGTGAACTGGCGGCCCTCCAGGAAAAACCTGAAATGGCGTGTGGCCAGGTAAAGCGCCAGCAACTCTCTGTCAAAAACACTGTATTTCAGCTCATTGTCCCGCAGCGTACGGCTGAAAAATGCAAGCGGCTGCCAAACCCCGGAAACCTGCTGTTCTAACACAGCCCCCACCGCAACATCAGATGCGTCTGTTGTTAAAGCTATTTGTGCCGCTGGGGATGGATGGGCCAAAAGGGCAGCAGTGGCCAGTGCAGCTTTAGCATCACCAAATGCCTGTAGGCGTTCTGGTGTCCAGTCAACACTGTCGTTGGGCTTTTTCTTTTTTAGCGCTCCATAGAGCGGTCGCAGCAGTTGTGCTGCCCTGGGGAGGAAACGGTTATAGAAATTAACCATTCCCAAAAATTCTTGTAGCGCTTTAACAGACTGGGGCTGTGGAAAATCGGACACCGCCTGCACTTTGTTTGGTAACGGGACAGCACCACTGGCAGAAATGCGGTGGCCCAAAAAGTCAATGACTGGCAACCCAAACTGGCATTTGGCTGTATTTACAATCAGGCCATGTGCTGCCAGGCGCTGAAAAACCTCACGGAGGTGGGACATGTGCTGTTCAGCCGAGCTGCTAGCCACCAGGATGTCGTCCAGGTACACAAATACGAAGGACAGTCCCCTTAGGACTGAATCCATCAACCGCTGAAATGTTTGTGCTGCACCTTTAAGACCAAAAGGCATGCGCAAAAACTCAAACAGGCCGAAAGGCGTGATAACAGCGGTCTTAGGGACATCCTCCACATGCACAGGAACCTGGTGGTACCCCCGTACTAAATCTACTTTAGAAAAAATGGAGGTCCCAGCCAGGTGCACTGAAAAATCCTGGATGTGGGGGATGGGATAACGATCGTTCTCTGTGATGTTATTAAGGCGGCGGAAATCCCCACATGGTCGCCATTTGCCGTCTGCCTTGGGCACCATGTGCAGGGGGGAGGCCCACGGACTGTTTGAACGTTGCACGATGCCTAAACGCTCCATGTTAGCAAACTCTTCCTGTGCTATTGCTAGCTTAGTAGCATCGAGGCGGCGTGCACGTGCGAAAACCGGGGGGCCCGTTGTGGGGATATAATGTTCGATCCCATGTTTAGTGTTTGTGTTTGCAAAATTAGGAACAGTCAGTGAGGGGAACTCAGACAATAAACGCTGAAACACGTTACCCGAAGCTAAAAAATTAGCATGCATTAAAGGCCCAGCTCCTCGCGTCTCACAAGGCAGTGACGAAAAAGACACAGCGTCAATCAAACGTCTGTTAGCAACGTCAACAAGGAGCCCATGAGCACAAAGAAAATCAGCCCATAAAATAGGAACTGAACTCGCAGCTACAACAAAGTTCCACTGGAAGTCCCGGTCATGGAAACGAACAGTCACCAACCTTTCACCAAACGTCTTGATGGGAGAGCCATTAGCCGCGGTTAGCTGCGGCCCGCAGCCTTCTGCCAACCTGTCGGAGCCAGACGGGGGAACGAGGCTCTTCTGCGAACCAGAGTCCACCAGGAACCGCCTCCCCGACCTCGAGTCTTCGATGAAAAGCAGCTTTTCCCTGTCGCCAACGGCCGCGGCTGCCAGCTGGCGTCGTCGTTTTCCCTGCGGCTTGAAGCTGCACGGAGGGACGCACCGTCGTGCTTTGGCGCCAAAGCGCTGGTGGTAGAAACAAAGGGCGGCTCCTGTCCGCCTGCGGGTAGCGACCCCTGCTACCACCGATGGCTCGTCCGGCGCTGAAGGCGTTGCTTGAAGCTCGGGCGCTGCTGAAGATCCGGGGACCGCCGCCTGGACCGCGAAGGTCCTCGCAGTCAGAATGATGCGGTCGGCTTCTTCGGCCAGCGAGCGGTAATCCCTCTGCTGCAGAAACGGGGAGTTGGCCAGGACGGTGCGCACTGGAGCTGGGAGCTGGCGGAGGAAGAGGTGGCGGAAGAGAAACTCACAGTCTGATCCCCGCAAGGACAACATGCTCTCCACGAGCTCAAGAGCTGTGCCATCGCCCAAACCGGAGAGGGAAAACAGTTTCTCAGCGCACTCCGCGTAAGAAAGTGAGTAGCGCCGCAGGAGCAGCTCTTTGAGGGCGTCGTATCTTCTTTGTGCTGGAGGGTCCTGGAGCAGGCTCAGTGCCCGCTGGGTCGACAGCGGATCCAGGGCGGCGACCACGTAGTGGTATTTTGTGTCGTCTGCAGAAATCCCTCGAAGAGCAAATTGGGATTTGATGTGGGCGAACCACGCCGGAGGGGCGTGCAGCCAGAAGTCCGGGATTTTAACGGCCACCGCAAAAGCGAGCGGGGCCGCCTGTGGAGGTTCCACAGCAGCGGATATCTGAGGAGAGCTGGCTGGAGCGTCAGATGTCGACATGTTCAATTCACGAGGTCACCAGTGTAGGAGTTGTGAAGAGACGACACAGAAGACGAGATGCAGAACTCCATCTTTAATCAACTCCTACAGTTCTGGCGGTAAACACCCAAACACCGCTTTATATATGAACCCTTTCACAATACAACATCCGGTCCTCTGGACCTTTCACAATAAAACATCCGGTAACACATTTGGTCCACTGGGTGTGAGTGGAGTCCCCTAGTGGTCCGCCACAAAGCAACCGTTGTTTTGTACAAAGGTTTTCTAGCCACAGGCTAATTTGCAAACCCAGTCCTTTGTTGGACTTTTATATAAAAACAGCTTAAATAAAATTAAAATTAATTAAGATTAAACAGTTCCCTCACACACACACCTGTTCCTCTGTCCCCATGGGGTTCAGTGTTCACAGATTTGGTTTTGTTTCAACCATTTTTTCACCCGGGAATTAAAAACTCTAAGATCAGTTAATGTTTTTATTGCTGATGGTAAACTGTTCCAGATATGAGGACCTTTAAAGTCCATGACCCACCATGTTTTCAAATTGCATCGCGATTTATATTTATTAGTTTATTTAAAAATAATACAGGAGCGTTTATTTATATTGTAGAGAAATAATGCAAAATGTGTTATTTCATGATTTATAGCAGATTTTAGCAGAAGCTCCGGGAAGATCTGCCCCTCTCCAAATATGGGCATTCACATCACTAAAGATTCCGCCTTGGAGTTACAGGCGGAGTTTTAATAAGCCTTCATCAACTTCCATGACCGCTGCTCTAAGAGAGGAAAAAAAAAAGAGAAGCGGTTGCTCACTGATGTCTGTCATATTCTGAGCAGCATCCACGTAGACATACTAGTTTAATTCGCTTGATCGCGACAAATTCATTCATTTCCGCATCGGCTTTTTAATCTCTCCCCTGACCAGACAGGTCGGGAGTAGAAAGGCAGCCGCGGCGCGGAGCTCTGAGCGCGCGGGCTTCCCCGTGCTCTCCCGTGCTTCCCCGTGCTCCAGCAACAAGGCTGGGACAGAACCGAGCCCCGGCACGAACTTCAAAGCTGACGCAGCGGAACGGGGAGCCAGGGAGAAGACGGGAGAAGCCGCGCGGCTCGCTCCTCTCTGGGCAGAGGAGAGGAGAGCAGCCAGCAACAGTCGCAGCGGTGTTATATCTTATTAAAAAGGTCTATAAAATAAATAAAAAATAAAAACAGAGCACTGGTCCAGCTGTACACAAAAATGCACCAGGAAATATGCAGTTTTACTCTCACTCTCATAAACCTCCATGGAAACTCATCCCTTCCTTCTGGGTGGAGACGTGACAAAAGTCACTCCACACTTCGACACTTTTCGGCCGCGTTTCCGGATTCATTCGGGACTCGGTTGTTTTTTTTGTTTTTTTTTAACCCTCGCCTGGCCCAAATGCAAAAATGAAAATAGACGAAATATTCTACTACAGTAATAGTTCAATATGGTGAATTGTTACTGTCATGGTGGGTGTTGTCCTTTAAATGAGAAGGAGCATTGACCAAATGAGGTTTTGTATTTTGTAGGTTTACAGTACAGTCTCCATCAACTGCACATCTTGTTGCAACTCCTGAGCTGCTGACTTTTAAAATCATTCTTCATGACAAATGACAACGGGTTTTTCTATTTCCCACATCCCTGAGACACTCTTATGTGTCCTCCTGTCTCACTACGTGCTCACCCTTTCTTTTTCTAACCAGGTCCAGAGAAAAACTAGATCCATCTTGTCCATGATCTTGATGTTCTCAAAGACCAAGCCACACCTGTCTATGCAGGCTCCAGTTGACGGGTCTGGCTCAGACTCTGGCTTGAGGTTGGTGTTAGACTCTGATTTCAAGTTTGACAAACAAATCAATTCTGTTCTGCAAAAAAGCTTCTTCCAGTTAAGACAGGTAGCTAAGCTCAAGCCAGTGTTGTCCAGACCTGATCTTGAGAAACTAGTCCATGCCTTTATCACGACTCGTTTGGACTATTGTAATGCACTCTATACAGTACTGGGGTCAGCCATCTCATGTATTCAGCTCGTCCAGGATAGTGCTGCTTGACTCCTAACTGGAACTCGTAGATCTGAACACATCACACCAGTTCTGTCCTCCCTTCACTGGCTCCCTGTGCAGACTAGAACAGTCTTTAAAATTCTTCTGATGACCTTCAAATGCCTAAATGGCCTTGCACCCCTTTATCTCTCCGAGCTACTGGAACCATATGTTCCCTCTCGGACCCTGAGATCATCTGATCAACTGCTTTTGGCTGTTCCTAAAACAAGATTGAAGCTCAGAGGAGATCGGACATTTTCAGTCATGGGCCCCAAACTCTGGAACAACCTGCCCCCCAACATCAGACAGACCACCTCCCTTCCTCAGTTCAAATCTCTGCTAAAAACTCATCTGTTCTCACAGACATTTCATACAGTGTGAGTTGATTTACTGTTTTTTGTTGTTGTTCTGTGATCCTATGTTTTAAATGCTTTTATTAATTCTCCAGTATTATCATTAGTGTTTCGTACCTTTTCAATAATTTGTACTCCCATTGTTACGATACCATACCATTTCATTTATAGAGCACTGAAAACTGCAACAAGGCCAACCAAAGTGCTCTACAAACAGAAAAACAGGCAACATATAAAGCAACATACAAAATGAAGTAAAATCAGAATATAGACATAAAAATATTGCGGATAATAAACATAATGACTAACCTGTGTGAAGCAAACAGGTTCAAACACAGATCATCTAGTGTTGAAAGCTACGGAATAGTAGTGGGTTTTTTAACGTGATTTGAAAACCGAGAGGGAGGGGCACTGTCTGACGAGCAGAGGTAACTCGTTCCAAAGTCATGGGCCTGCTACAGAGAAGGCCCTGTCACCTCTGCACTTAAGATGAGTTCCTGGAACTGTGAGAAGTAACTGGTCCACTGACCTTAGAGAACGTGGTGGGACATATGGCTGTAGCAAATCAGAGAGATGGGTGTGGGGAGACATACAGGAGTATATTGAACTGGATTCGAAGATGAACCGGTAGCCAGTGCAGGGATGCCAAGAGTGGTGTAATGTTCTCTCTTTTTGCCTGTACTGGTTAAAAACCGGGCTGCTGCATTTTGGACCGATGTAGTCGTGCAACTGTGGGCTGACTGATGCCAAACAGGAGTAAATTGCAGTAATCATGCCTAGATGTAATAAATGTGTGTATTACTGTCTCCAAATTATTTTTGGATAATATGGGCTTCAGCTTAGACAGTCACCTCAGCTGGAAAAAACAGGATTTAACAATCATGTTTACATGACTGTTGAGTTTCATGGAAGGTCCATTATCACTCCCAGATTTGTGACTCTGTTTTTCTGATAGGGCTAGAGCAGAAAGGTTGATGCAGTGGTTCATGATCGTGTCGTTGGAAGGGAACAACATGACTTCAGATTTCTTTTCATTGCAATTTAAGAAATTTAAAGCCACCCAGTCCCTGATGTCAGCCAGGCAGTCGAGCAGAGGTTGAATAGAGCAGTGTTTTTCAACCTTTTTTGAGCCAAGGCACAGTGTTTTCATTGAAAAAATCCCGAGGCACACCACCAACCAAAATTGTAAACATAGATACACTGTATCCGCCTACATTAAATATATAGTCATTCTTATCAAAGTGTCTTGAATAGGAATGAAATGAACACAAAAATGTATTTTTATCATGTTTTATATTTCTTATTTCAAGGTGCACTTAACATGAAATTGCACTTAACATGCCTTGAAATAAACCTGAACAGTACCACAACAATGTGTTCTTAAAATTAAAGAGGATGAAATTGCACTTAACATGCCTTCAAATAAACCTGAACAGTGCTACACCAACAATGTGGTCTTAAAATTAAAGAGGATGAAATTGCACTTAACATGCCTTCAAATAAACCTGAACAGTGCTACACCAATGTGGTCTTAAAATTAAAGAGGATGAAATTGCACTTAACATGCCTTGAAATAAACCTGAACAGTACCACAACAATGTGTTCTTAAAATTAAAGAGGATGAAATTGCACTTAACATGCCTTCAAATAAACCTGAACAGTGCCACAACAATATGGTCTTAAAATTAAAGAGGATGAAATTGCACTTAACATGCCTTCAAATAAACCTGAGCAGTGCTACACCAATGTGGTCTTAAAATTAAAGAGGATGAAATTGCACTTAACATGCCTTCAAATACACCTGAGCAGTGCTACACCAATGTGGTCTTAAAATTAAAGAGGATGAAATTGCACTTAACATGCCTTCAAATACACCTGAGCAGTGCTACACCAATGTGGTCTTAAAATTAAAGAGGATGAAATTGCACTTAACATGCCTTCAAATAAACCTGAACAGTGCTACACCAATGTGGTCTTAAAATTAAAGAGGATGAAATTGCACTTAACATGCCTTCAAATACACCTGAACAGTGCTACACCAATGTGGTCTTAAAATTAAAGAGGATGAAATTGCACTTAACATGCCTTCAAATAAACCTGAACAGTGCCACACCAATGTGGTCTTAAAATTAAAGAGGATGAAATTGCACTTAACATGCCTTGAAATACACCTGAACAGTGCCACAAATGTGTTCTTAAAATTAAAGAGGATGAAATTGCACTTAACATGCCTTGAAATAAACCTGAACAGTACCACAACAATGTGTTCTTAAAATTAAAGAGGATGAAATTGCACTTAACATGCCTTGAAATACACCTGAACAGTACCACACCAATGTGGTCTTAAAATTAAAGAGGATGAAATTGCACCTAACGTGCCTTCAAATACACCTGAACAGTGCTACCATTCTCTCTACATTTTACTCACTTAGTGTGAAACCTGTGCCTGTTTGGATGAACACAAACCTAATATTCTGGCACGAATTGAAGAAAACACACACACAAAGCTCTTCCTCAACAGCTTTCAGTCTCTCTCTGCTTTTAGTTTTCATGGCAGTTAGGCTGGAGAAGCTCACTTTGCACAGATATGTTGTGGAAAATGGGAGCAATGTCAAAATAGCTAAAAGTAAATCCAAAAGAGATGTAAGCCTTACTGTACAGTCTCACGTTCACGGTTTCTGCCTTCTTCTGATTTCCACTTGGGCCTTCATCTGGGTCCGAATTTTGTCCAGGGACCAGACCGGATTTAGTATTTTTTCTTTTGAAAAAGTTTTCCATCCCTGTTTGTTTGAGAAGGTCCTCGCTGTTGGTTTGTTTTGCTCACTGCTCACGTCATGTTCATGTGCCGCTACTTCTCTTGTTTTAATGTGCGACGCTATGCTCTATACTGCCACCTACCGCGCGGTAAGGAAATTACACCAGTTAATAAAAATTTCATAATTTACTAATTTTTCACGGCACACCAGACGATCTCTCGCGGCACACTGCTGTTCCGCGGCACACTGGTTGAAAAACACTGGAATAGAGCATGTACCATTGTGTCTTAGGGGGAAGTAAATTTGGCAGTCATCGGCGTAGAAGTGAAAAGGTATGTTGTGTTTCCAGAAAATAGCACCAAGTAGCAGCAGGTATAAAGAGAATAGGAGAGGACCCAGGATGGACCACTACAGAACAACAGACCACTACAGAACAAAACACAAAATGATCTGTCAGCGAGATAGGATCTGAACCTGTGATTCCCACCCACTGCTCCAACCTAGCAATAAGGATCTCATGGTCAATGGAATCAAAAGCGGATGTAAGGTCCAATAGGACAAGCAGCACAGAATCACCAGTGTCTGTGGATAAGAAGATGACATTAAAAACCTTCAGTAGGGCAGTTTCAGTGCTGTGGAGAGGTTTAAAGCCAGATTGGAATAACTCAAGGATAGCGGGATCCTCCTGGAAGCATTTCAACTGGGAAACTATTTTTTCCAGAAGTTTAGAAATAATGGGAGTCTGGAGACAGGCCTGAAGTTGGATGCGACAGACAGGCCTGAAGTTGGATACGACTGAGCGGTCAAGGCTTTTTTTCAGGAGAGGTTGAACAACAGCATGTTTAAAGGTTTTTGGCACCACGCCAGTGGATAAACTGCTACAGTATACACAATAGCAAGAATGAAAGGACCTAGAGTAGGAAAAGCCTCCTTTAGTAGTCGAGGGGGGACCACATCAAAGGGGGAACCAGATGGTTTCAAGCTACAAATGACCTGCTCCAGAGAAGACAGAGAGATTGGTTCAAAATGATCAAATACAGCAACAGATTGAGGTAAGATGGATGGATCATGAGTTGGAGGGGAAACGAGAGCCCGGGTGGTAGCTATTTTTTTTCTAAAAAGAAATGTAGAAAGTTCTCGCACAGCTCAGTCAAGGCTTCTAGAGGTGATGGTTCAGTGAGGTGGAGAACGAAGTTTAGGGTGGAGAACAGAACTTGTGGATTGTGAGAGTTTGAGGCAATGATTTCAGAAAAGTATTGAGATTTAGCAGTTTTCACTGCTTTCTGATAACGGCGCCAACTCTCTTTTAGTATTTGAAAAGAGACCTGCAGCCTATCTTTTCTCCATTTGCGCTCCGCCCTCCTGCACTGCTGTCTAACTGCCTTGGTGACGTCTTTCAGCCAAAGTTCTGCTCTGAGTTTTGATTTTCTACTTTTAACAGGAGCAACATGATCTAGAGCCTTTAAGCAGACAGCGATGAACTGGGATGTCAGCTCCTCAGTGGTGGAGAGAAACACTGGTGGCTAAATTATCAGTTCAGAGTTGTAAACATCTATGAAATGTGTGGCAGTGAAGTGGTTAATGGCCCGACTGGGACGTGCAGGAGCGCACGGCTTAGGAGTTAGACAGGGAAGGGTGAATTCAAACCGGACTGGCATGTGGTCTGAAAACACATTGTCACAGATTTCAAGATTAGCAACAGTCACT
>JBBPBX010071254.1:0-18373 GCA_038048925.1 Garcialebias charrua | reverse complement strand
ATATTGTAATATTTTTTCAGAATTAATAATGTGAAAGTGACAGAGTTGTAAAACATTTTTAAAAAAGTTTGCGTGAACCGTTTCAAATTTTTTTAGATTTCCGTTTTACGATGGCAACTTTACTGGTTGTCTGATTGGCCCCAATCAGACAACCAGTAAGTCCCCCAGTCAATTCAGAATTACACTCTGTTCTTCCAAACTGAGGTCATTCAAAGAGTTATCTACAACCAGTAATATATTATTCCCTGCAGCCTTTTCACAGAAGCACACTTTAAATACCTGAAGCAGCTCTTTAAGTTAGTCATTGATATAACACTTTTGATTAGTTTTCTGAAAGCATGTTGCATGAACTTCTTTTTTTAATAGCGGAGGGAAGGAAGGTGGTATTTTGACATATAGTCCTCTGCAGGTCACTGAGACTGACTGACTTTGGTACAAATTGGTCTGCGGGTTTAAGAGTCTTGTCTTTTGCCCGGAGAGAGTAACTGTCAGTGTCACACTCTGCTCTTTCACAACCTTCAAATCTAATTAGATGGAGGAGAGAACTTCTTCTCTTTATCTCTCTCTTTGGCTTTTCCATTTAATACGGCGCCTGAGCCACAGAGAACAGGGATTATGCTGTCATGTCATGTAGGCCGAACCCTCAGCTCTGCTCGCATGCAGATATGAACTCTTTAATATTTCATTCAACACGTCGGGCTGCTCATCTCCACCTGACTCATTCCTCTGCTTTTAAATATAAATCGATGTAGACTTCTGTCAGATAGGATTACAGCAGAATCATTCATGGCAATATTTTTCCCTACATTTGACTGTCTTGCAATTTTCATTGGCTGCTTTCATAAAACTGTGGGTGATAGTGCAATTTCCTGTGTTTGTTAGCAAAATGTCTCATGAACATCTGGATGGATTTTAGTGAAACTCTCAGAACACACCGGAATCCTTGAATGTACATCAATGGATTTACTTTTGGTGTTAAAGGTATTGAAGATGTCAGCCACACCTAATAAACATTAGCAAGCACAACAACGGCTATAACTGAGTTGCTTTTACAGATGTTGCTTTTCTTTCATCTGTTCCCTTCTGTATGGGTTGCCACAGGCAATCGTTTTATGCTGGATGCCCTTCCTGATGCAACTTGGGCTCAAACTCAGCCTCAGGACTACAAGACTATAACCGTGTTTCCATCTATTTTCATTTCAAATTTTGAGCTAATTTTTGAAATCTCGCAAAAATGTAAATACAAATTAATGCGGATCAGAAGTGTTTCCATCAACTGGCTTGATGCGCATCTACCAGGCCACGCACAGCGTCATTACGTCAGACGTCAGCGTCATTACGTCAGACGTCAGCGTTACGCATGTCTACAGTAAACAGGAAGTAGCGGTTGAAAACAGAACCCGACCACACATCTCGGCAAAATGGAGAGAATATTTCAGGTATGTGTTGCTATCGGGCAAGTTGTATTTATTCTGTCATGCCAACTAGTTTTAGCGATGTTACATGTTGTCCGGAGCGGAAACAGCTGATCAGTCACGTGACGTGAATGTTCGCTACGGCAGAACTGAGTCGGCAAATCTGTTTCCATCTGTCGTTTTGCGCATCAGCTCTGTTTCGAAACCCCCAAAAACCACCTCAAGCGAGCGTATCAACTTTTGAGCGAATTAGATGAAGTTAACTCGAATTTTGCCGTTTCCATTCAGCTTTTCTGATGCGATGCTTCAAAATGCGCATCTAGAAACCTTGATGGAAACACGGCTTATGACACTGACCACCAAGCTACTGAAGTCCTCTGAGTTGCTTTTCCAGATGCTGGGCTCAAATGTGGTGTGATAGTGGATGAGAGTAATCCCTATGACACATTCTGAGCATGAGCAGATCATTTGTTTGCAACATTAGTGTGCAAGTGGGTGGGAGATATTCTTTCCTTCAATTTTTTTTTTGTTCTGGACCTGGTCAGGCTGCCTGCCTTATATGAAAGGTTGATGCAGTGGTTTGTGATTGTGTCGTTGGGAGGGAACAACATGATATGTGATGATATATGATCATATGATATATGATGGCTTGGTTCGTGCCTCGAGCACCCAGACTTTTGGCAGAATGGATTGGATCTCAGGGAATATTCTCAGGTACATTCCATTGGTATGGTCATTTAATTTGGGCATTTCAGAAGCAAGTGGACTGACACAGACTCAAGGTAGATGTCATTAAAGTTCTGCCTGTTCCCAAAACAATTGTGTTTACCTGAATTCGGCTCCCTGACTGGCCTCAACAGGCCGTCTCATCTCAACACGCCTGGAAAGTTTTGTAAACCTGATGCTCAGCCCCTCCCACCCCTCCTACTGAGGAATTCCATGGACTTTTCAGAGGAACCTAGCTGAATGAACATTCTGTCATCATTTCAGGACTTTGGATTCATCTCTGGTCGTCCTCAGCACCCACCGAATGTGCACGGATCTCTCCAGAGGGAACTATTTGAACTGAGCGATTTTATCTAAACTCTGCAGTCCCTCTGTGTGTTGTCTCTGGCTGATCACTGTCCTTGCGTCTCCCCCACCCCATCCCGGCCCTGTGTAATGTTGCCGTAATTATGTGCTAGTGTGCAAGATTTTTTTAAATTATCACACTTTTGACCTTCAAACAGAGGTTAAAAGTGTGTTAGGAATTCTTTTGTCTCCAAACCCTATGTCATTTTTCACCACTTTTATTGTCTGTCCAAGCAGATCTCACTTGTAAATGAGTTTTTGATGCTCAATGTGATTTATCTGTTTAAATAAAGGTTGAATGAATAAATTAATTTTTGTCTGTTCATTTCCTGCACTTCCCTTTGTTTCCCTGTATTTTACTCATCTCTCCCACCATCTGCATCTTTTTGTAAACTTCCTCTTCCTTTGTCCCCTCACCGGCCGCATTTCACCTGCTCGGTGTCAAGCAAAGGTTGGTGGAAGTGCGTCTCTTTGACAGCTGCTGTGGTTGGTGCTTGTAGAGTGGAGGTTTTGCCTGTTTTTTCTCCAGCTGTCTGCTGTGCAGTATGGCAGAGGTGACGAGGTCGTGACATGTGTTGTGGAGACTTGTATTAGACGTCGGTTTTGTCAATCAAAGTGAGAAAGGGACAGCAAACTCTGACTGAAGGCCACCTGTACACTGCGCACTGCTACAACCAGACAGCTCTGCTCCTGTCACGGCATCAGATTAAATTTTAGCAGCGATGCAAAACATCAATTTATCAGATGTCTCTGCGCTGCATGAATATTTGAATTGTCCCTGTGTTTAAAGAGACACTGCTCTGCTTCTGCAAAAATACAGGTACAGATAAAGGGAGTCATACTCTCCTCAGGTGTGAGCAATAACTGGACTCTAAGCCTTTCTTGCTTAAACATAGTTATTTAAAGACTGATGCTCAGTGGCAGTCCCACCTCTGGGGTTGATGTTAATCTGCTGGAATGAGATGGAAAACAAGAAAACACTGAACCATGAAGCATATTGCATTGAGCTAGACGTGCTTCCTGAAAGTAACAACAATGGGCTGTGATCACCATGAAGAGTCAAATGTAATGCTTTGCAACATAAAAGAAGAAATAGCTAGCCCTTTGTGTATTTACCGGTATTTATTATCTTTGATCAGATGTCATTTTAGCCCATTACTTCATGAATTAACTGCATCAGTTGTGCATTTGTATCCCTAGTTCAACAAACACGGTTATTAGTACAGTAATACATTGTTGCTGAATAGGGCCACTTTTGCCCAACTAGTTGAGCAGAAGTCATATACGTCGGTCATTTTGCTGCACTGCTAGCCCAAAAGTGTCAACTAGTTGGCTTTTTAATACATTAGTGAAGCATTGGACCACACTAGTAAATGACTGCATCATGAAAGTTAGCTAGTGGGCATCAAAAACCCTTGCAAACTATTTGGTCAACAAAGGTTATGCAGGCTGTCATATGTGCTCTCTAATGAACTAACATAATCCTCTGTACTGCTGCTTTTAGATGGCAGTTATTTTTCTACTGACAACTGAAAAATATTGATGCCCCCCAAAAAATCATGTTTGTTTCCATCTCAGCGTTTAGAGTAGTTTGTAGCAGCACTGTGTGTTCAAACATTTTGTAAAAAAAAGAGCATGAATGAGTGAACATGTCTTTGATTTATTTTTGATCACTTCATCATCAACATTGTCTCCGTCTCACTTCCCTTCTTGTCAGTGGGCTGCTACAGTCCTCACTGACGTGGTTGCTTTTTGCTACAGCATTTCAATCACACTCAGGCAAACTTGGAGGAATCAGTCTGCACAAATACATCCAATTCTGTTAGACAACAGAGGCGTAGGCACAGCACAATGCTCTCTTGTCTTTTATGCACATGAATGTCTGCTCACAACTCGACTGTGAACAAACTCATTTTGGCTGACAGGAAGGAAAGCTCTGACATGTTCAGTAGCTTTGACTGTCCACAACTCTGTGCACTAATTATTTCCGCCAACCTGGATGCAAGTACAAGGGTGATTAAAGATTTTTAAAGGTGTTTGTTACTGTCACAATGATGGTTCTCTGCTCTGACATTCTTTTAAGAATTTTAGATTTTAAAACAGCCATAAAAATGTCCCATTAACAACTCGGCTCCTTAAATTTCTTGAGTGATCAGGATTTACTAATTAGTATTTTAAAACCTGTTGATCTCTTACAGGAAAGAAGAAAAAAAGCTATCCGGTTAGACTACTGTAAACTAGCGTTACTCTGTCGTGGTGAGTTTATAATTTTTGGATTGCTTATGCACTGCCAGACCCCAGAACTGAACACAGAAGGGAAAGGAGACAAGAATAAAAAATGTAAGTCAGTTTATTTACAGATGTTGGGAAAATGCCAGAAGACTAGGAGATCTGCTAAGAAGCACAGCTGGTGAGTATAGGATTTACTGAAGTCCATTCAATCCTTATAGACATTAATAAAAGGTTATCCTTACGTAGGTTTTTCAGGTCTTAGTCTTCGAGGGAGGTCCAGAAATGTGGTATTGTGCTTGGGGGCAATGATCAAGATCCAGACATGAGAGAACTAGAAAGAGAGATATCAGGAGCAGACAGCAAGCTTGAGTCTGAACACTTGTTTGTCTTGCAGGACTGGAACTGCAAATGGATTCTGGGAGTCAAATCAAGAAACCAGGAGACAGGTAAGCACATGGAGAGCAGGGCCAGGCATTGCGACTCAATGCTCCAATGGTGGACTGAAGTCAGCCAAGACTTTAAGTAGAGTAAGTAGGGTTTAAGTAGAGTAGATTAGGTGGTTGGAACCACCTGTGAAGGATCTTCTTCCTGTCAGTCCTGCAAATAATAGAATGCCCAGCAGAGAGAGTTCATACCACAGATCCTAACAGTACCTCCCTCTCATTGATTGCCTCTTGGTGATCATCTGTTGCTCATCTGTTTTTTAGGGTGTTGACTGTAAAAGGATGAGATGAGATCTTGGTCCATGATGAAGGATCTGGGGATCCACAATCACTCCTTGGGTCTGTGTCCCTTCCAATCCTCAACATAGTGAAAACCTCTTCCATAGCAATGAATGCCCAAGATGTGTTGAACTGTATGAGCAGGATAGTTGTCAATTATTCGAGGGGCAGAGGGACGTTGGCTGGACAAGTATAAGACACACTCCATCACAAGCTTTATCTGGGAGATGTGAAAGGTAGGATGGATCCTCATGCTAGAGAGAAGAGAGAGCCTAACTGCTGATGTATTGATTATGGCCTCACTTGGGTAAGGTCTGATGAACCTGGATGCAAACTTTTAGGGGTGTCACAAAAGTTAATGTCCATACCTTCTGGCCCACCTGATAATTCGGAGCTGGGGTATGATGTTTATTGGCCATTCTTTTGATTTGGGCTGTAGTACGAAGATTAGTTTCCTTAGTTTGCCTCCAGATACATATGTAGCATTGCATATGATGCTGGACCAATGGAACTGAGACTACTTTTGGTCTTCTTCCTTTACTAGAGAGACTTGGATGAGGGGATGAGGGTGAGGAAAAAAATCAGGAACTCACCTTTTGTAGGAGTTCTACCTTATCCTCCAGCAACCTCACTCAATAGCTAATCATCTGATTAGCTACACCTGCACCTGCCTCCTAGACCTTCACCTCCTGCTCTACTTAAACCACAACCAGACGTTCAGCCGACGCTCGAACATTGATTACCTTGGGTAATATTGTCACAGCCTCTGATTCTTAGTTTTGACTCGTCTGCACTAACCTGTTTGCCTTTGCCCCTTTGTTCAGCTCCTGTCCAGTCCTGCTTGCTCACTCGCCTCCTAGGCTTCGTCTGGTTGCCAACCTTGCACACCGAATCCATAACTAAGGACTTCATTCTGGACATCTTCACCACTCTTCAACTTCATCTGTACTCACCCACTGGACCCGCAGTCTTCTCTGGACCTCGCCCTCTGTGAACCCATTATTCCGACGCCACCTGCAAACACATTCAACAGTAAGGACAAATACTACTATCAGCACACTTGTTATAAAAGAATCATCTGGACCTCAGGATATTCACCGCCTCTCCTCTTCTCTCCCCACAGACCATTCCAGTTCCTGCACTGTAAATAAACTATCACTTTTGTACTCGCTTGTCCTCGTGTTCTTTGGTCTGCCATTTGGGGTCATATTTAGTAAACATCATGTTAGAATGTTCGAGCCCAACAGACCCTCAAGACCAGACCAAAGAATGCCAGAGGGACCAAGCAATATCAGCTCTTAGAGCTCGAAGTGAATGTAATGAACAGACTCTAACTAAAATCCTTATTCAACAGAGTGAACTTTGTGGCATGATACATGTTCTCGGACAACAAGTTGCCGCCATGTCTACCAGAGGCCCCGAACCATCCCGTCCTCATGAACCAACTCCAGTCCCAGCATCAACTTCTAAACACGAACCTGATGTCAGACGCACCGAACTCTTTGGAGGAAATTCCAAGCTGGTGGGTGGTTTCCTCCTCCAGTGCGAACTGGCATTCAATCAAGCACCCATCAGGTACGCCACCGACTCGTCTTATATCTCCTATATTGTCATTGCTCTTAAGGGCGAAGCTCTTCAATGGGCCACCACTCACCTCCGCTCCCGCTCCTTGTCCTCCCTGTCCTTTTCATCCTTCATAAGAGACTTTAAGTTAGTTTTCGATCACCCTCTGCTACAAGATGAGGCGCAACAAAGATTATTCACCATTAGACAAGGTTCAAGATCAGTCGCTGAGTTCTCCATCCATTTCCGGGTGATCGCGGAAGAGTCAGGATGGGGAGAGATCACACTAAAGAGCGCTTTTCGGAATGCGCTTAATGACAACATTAAAAACCAAGTCGCCACTCATGAACCTCCCCAGGATTTAGAAGACCTAATCAATCTCGCCATTCGTATTGACACAAGAAATAGAGAACGTAAATTAGAACGGGACTATAAATCTTGGGATCGTCCCTCAACCAGAAGTAGTTCCCCGACACCAGTCTTCCCCGAACCGGAACCGATGCAGGTGGGTCTGGCAAAACTGTCCCCCAAGGAAAAACAATGCAGATTATCTGCCAATGAATGTCTTTATTGTGGAAAGAGTGGTCACTTTGTGAGAGACTGTCAGCTCCATTTAAAAGGACAGAACCACCTATAAGTCAGGAGATATGGGTGGGTACTTTGACTTCAACTCCTGAAAAGAATTTCTGTTTCCCCGCAACAGTTCATTTTGATTAAAATATTTTTTTTCACTCAGGCTTTAATTGACTCTGGAGCTGAACAAAATTTGATTTAATTGAATGTTGTGATTTTCTCAAGTTACCCATACTCCCTCTAAATAAACTTGTCAATGTCGCAGGTCTCACCGGACAGACTATAAACTCCATCTCCCACTGGACTCGAGACACTCACCTGGTGCTGTCAGGTAACCATCATGAGAGGTGTGATTTCTTTATTTTTTACTCCCCAAAGCCACAACTGATTTTAAGTTATCCTTGGCTGTTGAAGCACAACCCTCAGATAAATTGGAAAAATAATCTGATTGAACGATGGGGTGAATCATGTTCAGTCGATTGTTTATGCTCTGCTATCTCTTCAGGGTCCTTCTCACCCCCCAGTAAGGAAGAGATTAACCTTTCCAAAGTGCCAGCCGATTATCACACCCTTGTCCCAGTTTTCAGTAAGCAAAAAGCCATGAGCTACCACCTCACAGATCCTATGATTGTCCCATAGATCTCATTCCCCGTGCCCCTCTGCCATCTAGTAGATTGTACAACCTGTCGGGCCCAGAGAGGGAGACAATGAGGCAATACATAGAGGAATCTTTAGCATCAGGCATACTCTGCCCGTCTACTTCACCCCTCGGTGCAGGATTCTTCTTCGTTTCTGAATTAAGAGTTTATTAATGTTTTTCTGACTAAATGTTTATCAATTTTTATGTAAAGAGTTAATGCTTAATGCAACACTTGTGAGAGAAAACATTTCAGTTTAGTGTCAAGATGTTTCATTATACAGTACTGTTTCTTGAAGTGGGGGGTTTGTGCAGTCTTACTTCAAAGGTCCGGAATTTCTTGGAGGGATGGGCCCGTCCTTCTTGGAAAAGCCATAAGGTCTTTGATGAATGAATGCATATCACCCATCCTACTTCAAGCCTGGCAGTTCTTCTAATAAAAGGGAGTGAGGCACACAATGTGTTTCCATGTATCTCACAGCCAAGTTTGTAAGATGTTGATGAGTTGCAGTTTTCAGTTAAGGGCAAACTGATCCGTGCCTAGTACCACTCAGACAAACAAGTTTGAGTGAAGTCATCACACGGACCCTACAAGTTATAACTTAGGAGCTCGGATGAACACATTTAAGAGTCTACCGTGATCCTGATCAAGATGTTCGGCTGCGTTGATGTATATTCCTGCCAAAACTGTGATGGCTCTCCCAGTTGTGTCAAAAGGTGAGGGATAAGGATTTTACATCAATGCCTAAGTTTGTGTGTACTGTTAGTACTGTGGCAGATTTAAATGACATATTATTTCTAGCAGGAAAACAGTTTGTATGTTTGACTTGTATGTTTTTACTTGTCTTTTTTCTGTCACAGTTTTCTTTAATAAATGACATCATTATTGTTAAGGGAATCTGTGTTTGTTTTCTTCCAAACAAGTGTACCTACCTTTCACGAATCTGAAAAGATGATAAAACATTTGGGTTGATCTGAAATATCATAGAACATTTTGGCGTCACTTGCACAGGATTGATGATGGGATGCACATACGGTGCTGTTTGGAAGAAGAAAAAAAAAAGGAAAAAGTGTGTCTGTGGAAGCTGGAAATAGGTGTGAGTCCTATTTCAGCTTGAAGCGGGTGGGAGTCCCGTATGTTTTGGAAGCGGATGGCTTTCCCGCTGTTGAGAGCTGATCAGAGGTGTGATTCCCCTGTCAGCAATTTATGTCCTGTCGTTTTTGACCAGCGTTTTGGGGGACGCCCTGAAGCTATGTTTAGAAAACAGAGATGTGTAACAGTTGCCAAAGCAAGCAGCCTTAAAGAGAAGGAAAAAGAGCAGAAAGTAACATAAGATGTTGTGTCAGGGTTAACCCCTCGTTGTCTATCTGAAAAGTAACAGAAGATCTGAAACATAAGTATTTTACCAGGGTTAAAAGAAAAAAAAAACCTTGTTGTAATAAGTCAGGTGATTTATTTTTGACAGCTTAGGCCCTGTTTACACGGACACTGTGTGGGGGAAACGCAACTTTTGGGTATGTTAATTAGGTGAAAAGTTTTGCGTTGACATGGGCGAATTCTGTGGATACGACTCTCTCCCCCCCACCCCCCGTACTCATGAATTTACTGTAGTTACCATGCTGGGCCTGTAGATGGCGCTGTGATCTTTGGAACCTTCACTACTGCGCATGCGCCACTGCTGCCTGCCTGAGGTAAACAAAGCACACGAGGCAGCCTGTTTTCCTCTCTGGCTAAAAGTTCAGCTACTACAAGTTGTTGTCAACAAGTTAACAACAAGTTAAAGCTGGAATTTGGATAAGAGTCAACAGATCTGACACCAAGTGGGGCCGCTGCACACCAGCTGACTGGACGTCTGGACCGGAACCGAGTCAACATGTCTGACTTTAGTCCGTGAGAATCAGCTGATTTACAGCAGCGCTACAAGGTAAACGATGTTCTTAATAATCTTTCCTTGTGTTTAGTTCGATCACAGAACAACCAACTGAGGTTTTATTTTTATTTTTTTCCTGCGAGGTCGAAGCTGTCGTTCCACGAAGCGGACCGGCGGTTCGGATGTGGGTCCAGTGGGATGAAAACAAGAGAGTCCAGTTCATTAAAGTTCGATTAACGTGTTTTAAAAAGTGTTCAATTTAATTCTCAGTGTTTGTGACATGAGTTTGTGGTGTTGAATAAATAAATAAATTAAAAATCAACCTGGTGTCTTCATTTTCAACATGCAGCATGTTAGGCATGACGTAACGAGTCCAGATAGCTTCATTTAGCTCAGATAAATGTAAATATCTCCCACGCTAACATAAATACTGTTTATTATTGTTAAACTGTTATTATATAGCACATTTAGTATGTTATAGTGCAGCGTGACACGTGAAATGTCCGACTGCCTCGTTAACAGACAACTGGATCCAGGCAGCTGGCTCTCTTCCAACACAGATGCAGGTAAGGTGTAGAATAATTAAATATGAGAATCAAAATATATTCCATCAGCTATAGTTCAGAAAGTGGTGCGTGTGTCCACTGTCCAGTCCACCGCCATTGTTAAAATGCCGGCTGTCTGCGCGTGCGTGCTGCGTGCATGTGTTCAAACAAAAGCTCCGTGGGAGATGTTTACATTATCAACGGGGGGTCTGCGAAAAACTTCCACCTTGAGAGCAGGTTCAGAAAAGTATCGGTGTCATCGAGGGGGGCCAGCAGCGTCGTGTAGGCGATAAGCAAAGTCGCAAAGAGAAAGTAGCGGTTACACTCAAAATACGCGCCGTGTAAACTGGCCCTTAGTTGAAGTAAAAAAAAAAGAGGAGCAAGCACTTTTATTAGAGTTGTAGCGAAGTTTGTGTGTGTGTCTGTGCAGCCGCGTGAGAAGAGATTGTTAAAGGCACAGCTTGATAAGGAACGAGAAGCAATTCTTGCAGGTCAGAAAGCTGTCCAGAAGTTTGAAGTATCAGAGGTGCATGTGTGCACCTAGGAGAAATGGAAAAAGAGTGTGTGCGAGTTTTTTTGTCAATGAGGTTAAAGCTGTCAGCAGAGACAGAAATATTTGGGGAGACAAGAATGATAAGTGTGTGTCTCATCTGTTGTGAGTAAGGCCCTGTTTACACAGACACTGTGTGGGGGAAACAGAACTTATGGGCATGTTAATTAGTTTAAAAGTTTTGCGTTGACACGGATCTGACACGGATCTGCTCGAATCTCCCCCCTCCCTCATTCCCCCCCCCTTACACCCACTGCGCATGCGTGCTGCTGAACCTTCACCCACTGCGCATGCGTGCTACCTCACTCTGCTGGCAGTCTGCTACTTTCTTTTGTGCTAAAAGTTGAGCTAGCAACAAGTTAACAATAAGTTAAAGCTGGATTTTGGATAAGAGTCGACAGATTTGACACCAAGCGGGACTGCTTCATCTAACAAGCTGCACACCAGACGCTGAGTGGACTGTGGACCAGAACCGGACTTTACTCCGTGATAAACAGCTGACTTACAGCAGGTAAATCAACGTTCTTAATATAATGTTTGCTTGTGTTTACTTTGATCACACAACAACAGAGTTTTTTTATTTATTTATTTATTTCTGCCAGGTGGAGAAGCTGTCGTTCCAACAGGCTGATGGTTCTGAGGTTCTGATGGGTCCAGATGAACACACAGCAAGAGTCCAGTTCATTAACGTAGTTACAGTTCGGTTCACGTGTTTTAATAGTGTGTTCAGTTTAATTCTCAGTGTTTGTGTTGTAAACTTTGTGGTGCTGAATAAATAAATAAATAAAAAATAAACCTGGTGTCTTCATTTTCACAGCACGTTACGCACTGTTTAAAAAATGTAACGAGTCCAGATAGATACTGTAGTTCAGATAAATTTACATCTCCCACGCCAACATAAATACTGTTTATTATTGTTAAACTGTTATATTTTGTAGCGTGACACGTGAAATGTCAGACTGTCCGCGCGTGCGGGCTGCGCGCATGTGGTTGACACAAAAGCTCCACGGGAGATGTTTACATTATCATGCGGAGTGGCCCACACCCTAGGACAGGAGACAACTTCAACATTTCCTGGGCTTTTCAAACTTCTACAGACGCTTCATCAAAAACTACAGTCAGGTAGCATCACCTTTAACACAACTTACCTCTCCCATCCGTAATCCCATCCGTTTGTCTGGTCCCCAGAGGCGAAGACCACCTTCCAGGAATTAAAGAGACTCTTTTTGTCCACCCCCGTCCTTTCCCACCCGGACCCACATTGGCAATTCATTGTAGAGGTGGAGGCATCCGCTACAGGGGTGGGTGCAATGCTCTCACAGAGGTCTCCTACCGACGGTAAGATCCACCCCTGTGCTTTCTTTTCTCTGTGTCTGTCCCCTGTAGATAGAAACTATGATGTCGGAACAGAGAATTACTGGCCATCAAGATGGCCCTTGAAGAGTGGAGACACTGGTTGGAGGGGGCTGAATTACCATTTGTGATTCGTACCGACCACAAAAACCTTACCTATATCCAGGGAGCAGAGACTCAATGCCCGTCAAGCCCGTTGGTTGTTGTTTTTTGCACGCTTTAATTTTTCTATCACATACATACCCGGCTCACGCAACATTAAACCTGATGCTCTCTCCCGCCAGTTTTCTTCGTCTGAGACTGAGTCGCCCGACAATATTCTGCCAAGCTCCTACACTGTAGTGATCATGACCTGGGACATCGAGAGAGAAATCCTGGAGGCCAAGAAGACGGAACCTGACCCTGGCTCTGGCCCCCTGGAAAGGAAGTATGTTCCCACTGCCGCCATCAGCAAGGTCCTTCATTGGATCCATTCAGCCAAATTCTCCTACCATCCAGGTATGACTCGTACTCTCTCCTTGACTAAAATACATTTTTGGTGGCCTAACATGGAGAGGGACGTCAGATAGTACGTTTCTGCCTGCACCTCATGTGCTTGTAATAAGACCACTAACAGACCCCCGGCAGGTCTTCTCCTTCCACTCCCGACGCCTGGCTGTCCATGGTCCCACATAGCCCTGGACTTTGTCACCGGATTGCCAGTCTCTGAAGGTAATTCTGTGGTGTGTACCATCATCAACCATTTTTCCAAGGCAGCAGTCTTCATACCCCTAGTGCAGACCTGCTCATTACGTCGATCGCGATCGACCGGTCGATCGCAGAGGCATTACTGGTCGATCGCAGCGTGACATTATTTTTTTTTTTCTCCCCGTAACGTGACATTAAAAAATTGTCAGCCAATCAAACATCCCGTTACTTGATTGACATACAGGGCAACCAATCAGATGACAACTCAATCTTGAGTTTTAGGCTATCGTCACTTGATTGACATGCACGGCAACCAATCAGATGAGAGCTTTAGGTCATTGCGCATGCAGTTTCTAAAATACAATGGCGCGAAGGTGGAACGCAGCGAAACATACTAAGCGAAAACAATCAGATTTCGGACTGTTCATGGAAAATACGACATCGACTTCCCACCGAAAAGCCAGCTGAGAAAGAGAAAGGTTGAGGAACTAAAATCCCTGTTCGGACATTAGCAATTTCAAAAGCAAAACGCCACCACCATCTTCCGGGTGAGTGACGCTGTGTTGTTTCTCTGCACGCTTAAACATACTGGTTGGGAGTTGACGTGGCTTTATTATTAAAATCATACGAGACACTTTTCATACAGAATAACCTCCTTGACTACTCTCCATTCTCTGCACGTTTCCCTGCCCCGCAGCGCGAGCGTTTGCATAACACACTTTCGCGCTGCGTTCAGGGACAGTCTGTAAAATACACCGCTGTAAATCTCTCCGTACCAAAAGAGATATTTTTATGCCTTTGTTCACTAAATTAAACGTGTCCGGAGCCATAACAACCTGCTACAACTGTGGTTATCAACTGGTGCCTGTGGACCACTTTAGATTTGCTGGAGTTTTTTTTTAGAGATGACATTATAAAGTAAAAAAAAAATCTAATGATTTTTTAACATTTATTAAAGTAAAAGACCAGATTCTTATAAAGAAGGGGGTGGTGATCATCTTCTACCATCTTTTTTTTTTAAATAAAATTTAAAAAATCTATATTGCTGTCACCATCACCTCATTTGGTCCCTACGGGCGTTGGTGACCCCTGATTTACTACGTGTGTTGTGCAATATTGGCTTATTCAGTTATGCAAGGTACATCAACATAGGTACATTGTACATAAAAATAATCCTTAATACATTTGAAGATAATTATATGTTTTGCATTTTTGTATTGGGTAGATCTTTTTGACTTGTTTTTTTTTATAAGTAGCTCACATGCTGAAAAAGTGTGAGCACCCCTGCCCTAGTGAAACTACCTTCAGTGTTCGAGACAGCCTAGGCCTTAGTTAAACATGTTTTTCGTTTGCATGGCATACCCCTTGATATTGTTTCTGACGGAGGCCCCCAATTCATCTCCCAAGTCTAGAAAGCCTTCTGTCAAGCCCTGGGAGCCACCTCCAGCCTGACGTCTGGTTATCATCCTCAGTCGAATGGACAGACTGAGAGGTGCAACCAAGAGCTTGAAGCCGCTTTAAGGTGTGTTATTGAACATAACCCAATCTCCTGGAGCCAACACCTGCCTTTGGTTAAGTATGCACACAATTCTCAAATTTCTTCTGCCACAGGTCTGTCCACTTTTGAAGCCTCCCTGGGATACTCCCCACCCTTGTTTCCCTCACAAGAGACTGATATTTTTGTTCCCTCTGTCCAGCAACATCTCCATCTGTGTTGCAGGGTTTGGTGCCAGACCAAAGCAGCTCTCCTCAGGACGGCCGAACAGAACAAGCGGTTTGCCGACAGACGTCGTTCCTCTGCCCCCGAGTACCAGGTAGGGCAGAAGGTTTGGTTGTCCACCAGAGACATTAAACTGAAAGACACCCCCAGGAAGTTGGCCCCCAGGTTCATTGGTCCCTTTCCCATTATCAAGATCATTAATCCTGCTGCATTTCTTCTCCAACTACCCCCGCACTAAGAATGCACCCAACTTTTCACGTCTCCCAGCTTAAACCAGTCTCCATCAGTCCTCTCCACCCTCCTGCCAAGCCCCCTCCTCCACCCCGATTCATCAACGACGACCCTGTCTACTCCGTCAGGCGCCTGCTGGACGTTCGTCGCAGGGGTAGGCAGCTCCAGTACCTGGTGGATTGGGAAGGCTATGGACCCGAAGTGCGATCATGGGTTCCCCGCTCCTTCATTCTGGACCCCTCCCTTATCTCTTCTTTTTACAGGGACCACCCGGACAAGAAATTGCCTGGAGGCGATGTTAGAGGAGGGGGTACTATAGGAGTTCTGCCTTCTCCTCCAGCAACCTCACTCAATAGCTAATCATCTGATTAGCTACATCTGCACCTGCCTCATAGACCTTCACCTCCTGCTCTACTTAAACCACAACCAGACGTTCAGCCGACGCTCGAACATTAATTACCTTGGGTAATATTGTCACAGCTTCTGATTCTTAGTTTTGACTTGTCTGCACTAACCTGTTTGCCTTTGCCCCTTTGTTCAGCTCCTGTCCAGTCCTGCTTGCTCACTCGCCTCCTAGGCTTCGTCTGGTTGCCAACCTTGCACACCGAATCCATAACTAAGGACTTCATTCTGGACATCTTCACCACTCTTCAACTTCATCTGTACTCACCCACTGGACCCGCAGTCTTCTCTGGACCTCGCCCTCTGTGAACCCATTATTCCGACGCCACCTGCAAACACATTCAACAGTAAGGACAAATACTACTATCAGCACAATTGTTATAAAAGAATCATCTGGACCTCAGGATATTCACCGCCTCTCCTCTTCTCTCCCCACAGCCCATTCCAGTTCCTGCACTGTAAATAAACTATCACTTTTGTACTTGCTTGTCCTCGTGTTCTTTGGTCTGCCATTTGGGGTCATATTTAGTAAACATCATGTTACCTGGTGGGGCATAACGATGGCACATTGAGGCATAACGTCAACATAGTGAAGTCACCATTAATGTTGGTGCCTAAATTTGCAACATATTTTGCAGTTTTCCTCCTAAACAGTAGGTGTCACTGCTGAAAAAATATATTGCTGCACAGTAGGGATGGCCAGAACCAGTTGTACAAGAAATGCATAAATACACAACCATAGATATGTACAGAAGATACCCTACGGACTGGAGCTGCCTATTGGAGCGGACGTTCCGTGCGGCCGCCATCTTGGATGGGTATATTTCGTGCTCCCAGCGCATTTATTTGTATTGAAGAAGCTGTATGCTCCACTAAAAACAATCATAACTTCACGAATTCTTACCCGATTTTCACACGGTTTTGTTTGTTATAAACGTCAGAGATGTGGTTATGACGTGTGACACTGCTACTCAATAAAAGTATGTGCTTTCATGCTTAAATACTTTGTTTTATGCTCTTTAACAAAGATACACATATGGCATGGGATATTAATAAATGTATACATTTTTAAATTAAAAAAACTAGTTTGATTGTTCATTTGAATTTATTTTACTCTCTCACTCAAACACAGCATACAATACAGAGTCTTGTGTACAATGCTACAGCAACTATTTTTTTATTATTTTTGAGTGCTGTGCATGTAAACAGTTGTGAACGAACCTTTTTTTATAAGACCTGAAAAAGTAATCTAAACCCTCCAGGTCCTTTCACTACCCTCCCTGCAATTGGGGCTAGGAAGCTCCAGAGCATGGACAACCAGGACCTTTTGTGTGAGGTAATAGGCGACTGGAGCTTTCCAATGACCCTGTAGACCAACCACCATAAAAACAAGCACCTCCGTGGCTACATCAGTCTCATCCATGCCATCACCCATATCCACATATCCAGACATTTTCTGGGTACAGGGATTATACTGGACATGTTTCTTGATGGCCATGGCATCCAACATGAGGACCACAGAGCCATATTTAACAGGGTCCTCTTCACATCTCCTCTGCAACATGTCCAACATCATTGTGTTGAGCCCAGGTTTGGCATCCACAGACTGCAACCACCTGAACAACAAATAAATAAAGGTTTATGTGCTTTAACCCATGGATTGATAGATTGATTCTCTTTCTTTCTTTCTTTCTTTCTTTCTTTCTTTCTTTCTTTCTTTCTTTCTTTCTTTCTTTCTTTCTTTCTTTCTTTCTTTCTTTCTTTCTTTCTTTCTTTCTTTCTTTCTTTATCTATCTATCTATCTATCTATCTATCTATCTATCTATCTATCTATCTATCTATCTATCTATCTATCTATCTATCTATCTATCTATCTATCTATCTATCTATCTATCTATCTATCTATCTATCTATCTATCTATCTATCTATCTATCTATCTATCTATCTATCTATCTATCTATCTATCTATCTATCTATCTATCTATCTATCTATCTATCTATCTATCTATCTATCTTCTATCTATCATCTTTAAGACTTCTTGATATCAAAACTTTCAAAAATAGTGAAAATAGCAAGTTCTAAGTTATTACATCTGTTTGTTGTACATCATACCTAGGGGTTGAAGTATTTTACTCAATATGTTTAAAATATGTAATAAAAATACACCTTTGCAGTGTATGTGGATGAGGGAGGGGAAAATGCAGAGAATCCCTCAGGTAACTGTAGGCTTTGGGACCATGAAGGTGCAGTGTGAGGGCAAACTCATCGCTGCTCTTTTGTGTACCATATTCATTGCCCCGCTTTGAAAAGAGGTCTATCTGAAGATCTGTAAATCAAACTACATAGTAAGCTTCCTAGAAATAAATAACTTAAGTCTGACAAAGAGTTTAAATGTAACATAACAAAAATTCTAAGTTGTAGTATTAATGTATTTACCTGAATGTAAGTCAAGCCTTTCTTTCAGCTCCTCATTTAGAAGGTTCTTCCTCTTCAGATCCAGCAATGATGACAAAATATAAATGATCAAATAACCAAAACTATTGTTCAATCTTACTTGTGAAAGGTAATCCCATGTGATCTACTTTCAACACTGCGCTGGTTATTGCAACCATAAGCTGCACAAAATACGGGCATAGTAACTCGCCCTGTGTTTACTCCTGTTGGCTCTTATGTGGAAACCCCCATCCAATATGGCGGCGCTGCGCGATGCGATTCTGCCCACCATGAGGTATCTAGTGTTTATATAATATCTATGTACACAACTACCTGTATACAAGTCCATTAACAGGTCTCTCTTGT
>JBBPBX010071252.1:0-18374 GCA_038048925.1 Garcialebias charrua | reverse complement strand
TGTAAATTTTTACTCCATAGCGCCCCCTATATTATTACTACAGTTATATCTTAGTGATACATTATCCGATCTGCACGAGATTTATTGTGATTCATCAGTGAACACTTCTATACACATTGATAATGGTATGTAAATTTTTTCTCCATAGCGCCCCCTATATTATTACTACAGTTATATCTCAGTGATACATTATCCAATCTGCACACGATTTATTGTGCTTTATCAGTGAACACTTCGACACACATTGATAATGGTATGTACATTTTTACTCCATAGCGCCCCCTATATTATTACTACAGTTATATCTTAGTGATACATTATCCGATCTGCACGAGATTTATTATGATTCATCAGTGAACACTTCTACACACATTGATAATGGTATGTACATTTTGACTCCATTGCGCCCCCTACATTATGTCTATAGTTATATCTCAGTGATACATCATCCGATCTGAACCAGATTTATTGTGCATCATCAGTGAGTCCTTGTGGACACATTGATATGGTGGGCTAACATTTGACTCAAGTGCGCCCCCTACATCATGTATATAGTTATATCTCAGTGATTCATTAGCCGATCTGAACCAGATTTATTGTGCATCATCAGTGAGACCTTGTGGACACATTGATATGGTGGGCTAACATTTGACTCCAGAGCGCCCCCTAGATTATTTAAACTGTTATATCTCAGTGAGACATCATCCAATCTGAACCAGATTTATTGTGCGTGTGCACCTCTGGTGCGGAGTAGACACGAGAAACTTCGAAATGGCGACCGAGCGGACGAGCTGGAGCTCGCGCGGTCGCCTCAATAAGGTCCGAGCGGCGCTAAGCTGCGAGGGCCTCAATGCTGCTTGCAGCTTTAATTAGGCCCGAAGCAGCGAAGCGCTGCAAGGACCTATTGTAATTGTAGTGTTTATTAGGCCCGAAGCAGCGAAGCGCTGCAAGGACCTATTGTAATTGTAGTGTTTATTATTATTATTATTTTTTTTATTTTTATTCTAGTCCCTCTTTAAGTGGCCTTTTGGGGGCTTTATCATATACGAAAACTCACCAAATTTTGCGGACTCGTCAGGACTGGTGAAAAATTACGTATTTTGGGGGCGTGGCAAAAATCGCCACAGAAACGGCTCAAGAGCGCCCCCTAGAAATTTTCAAAATACCCTCCGCATTGACCTTAGTTTGACGTAGAATCATGAAATTTGGTACACTTGTCCAACTCACCAAGATGCACAGAAAACCCTCTGGCACCAATGTTGTACAATAAATGGTAAGGCGGCCATTTTGGAACGATGACCAAATTTTCACCCCTTTTTGGCCGTTTACAGCCTCTGCATTTGAACGAACTCCTCCTATGAATTTCGCTCGATTTGGTTCAAACTTGGCCAGTTTCTTCATAAGGCACGGGGGAACAAACGACATCAAAATTGTGCGTTTTCATGAATGCTGAAGGGGCGGGGCCAGACGTCAAATTTGGACATCTCGCCATGAAAAACGAAACGCTTACAGCTCTTACACGAAAAGAGTCTAATACATCAAACCTTCAGTTATTGACCCACATCCGGTCCCCTGCAAAACTGTATGGTCAAATCATGACATCACTTAAGCCACGCCCCCTGACAACAGGAAGTGTAAAGTTTTACTTTGAAAGGTCCATATCGGACCCGTGTTACCTAATCAGCGTGACATTGTGTCCAGTGACTAAAGACATGTTGGTGTAACAAGCATTCTAATACTGTTCGTTTTTGGTGGAGCATGTGGGCGTGGCGACGTGGCGAAGTAAGACGTAACGCCATCACCATACGTTTGGTTCTAAAATCAACAGATTTTATCCGAGGAGTACCAAAATCAATATGATCGATCATTGCCCACCCCTTGAAAAGGTGTTTATGCTAATTAGCAAATCGCTACAGAAACGGCTCAAGAGCGCCCCCTAGAAATATTCAAAATACCCTCCGCATTGACCTTAGTTTGACGTAGAATCATGAAATTTGGTACACTTGTCCAACTCACCAAGATGCACAGAAAACCCTCTGGCACCAATGTTGTACAATAAATGGTAAGGCGGCCATTTTGGAACGATGACCAAATTTTCACCCCTTTTTGGCCGTTTACAGCCTCCGCATTTGAACGAACTCCTCCTATGAATTTCGCTCGATTTGGTTCAAACTTGGCCAGTTTCTTCATAAGGCACGGGGGAACAAACGATATCAAAATTGTGCGTTTTCATGAATGCTGAAGGGGCGGGGCCAGACGTCAAAGTTGGACATCTCGCCATGAAAAACGAAACGCTTACAGCTCTTACACGAAAAAAGTCTAATACATCAAACCTTCAGTTATTGACCCACATCCGGTCCCCCGCAAAACTGTATGGTCAAATCATGACATCACTTAAGCCACGCCCCCTGACAACAGGAAGTGTAAAGTTTTACTTTGAAAGGTCCATATCGGACCCGTGTTACCTAATCAGCGTGACATTGTGTCCAGTGACTAAAGACATGTTGGTGTAACAAGCTTTCCAGCACTGTTCGTTTTGGGTGGAGCAAGTGGGCGTGGCGACATGGCGAAGTAAGACGTAACGCCATCACCATACGTTTGGATCTAAAATCCACAGATTTGATCCGAGGAGTACCAAAATCAGTATGATCGATCATTGCCCACCCCTTGAACAGGTGTTTATGCTAATTAGCAAATCGCTACAGAAACGGCTCAAGAGCGCCCCCTAGAAATATTCAAAATACCCTCTGCATTGACCTTAGTTTGACGTAGAATCATGAAATTTGGTACACTTGTCCAACTCACCAAGATGCACAGAAAACCCTCTGGCACCAATGTTGTACGATAAATGGTAAGGCGGCCATTTTGGAACGATGACCAAATTTTCACCCCTTTTTGGCCGTTTACAGCCTCTGCATTTCAACGAACTCCTCCTAGGGATTTCGCTCGATTTGATTCAAACTTGGCCAGTTTCTTTATAAGGCACGGGGGAACAAATGTTATCAAAACTGTGCGTTTTCATGCATGCTGAAGGGGCGGGGCCAGACCTCAAAGTTGGACATCTCGCCATGAAAAACGAAACGCTTACAGCTCTTACACGAAAACTGTCTAATACATCAAACCTTCAGTGATTGACCCACATCCGGTCCCCTGCAAAACTGTATGGTCAAATCATGACATCACTTAAGCCACGCCCCCTGACAACAGGAAGTGTAAAGTTTTACGTTGAACGGTCCATATCGGACCCCTGTTACCTAATCAGCGTGACATTGTATCCAGTCACCGAAGACATGTTGGTGTAACAAGCTTTCCAGCACTGTTCGTTTTGGGTGGAGCAAGTGGGCGTGGTGACGTGGCGAAGTAAGACGTAACGCCGTCACCATACGTTTGGTTCTAAACTCCACAGATTTGATCTGAGGAGTACCAAAATCATTATGATCGATCATTACCCACCCCTTGAACAGGTGTTTATGCTAATTAGCAAATACCCTCCATAGCGCCCCCTAGATTATTCAAACTGTTGTATCTCAGTGATACATCATCCGATCTGAACCAGATTTATTGTGCATCATCAGTGAGCCCTTGTGGACACATTGATATAGTGGGCTAACATTTGACTCAAGTGCGCCCCCTACATTATTTCTATAGTTATATCTCAGTGATACATCATCCGATCTGAACCAGATTTATTGTGCATCATCAGTGAGCCCTTGTGGACACATTGATATGGTGGGCTAACATTTGACTCAAGTGCGCCCCCTACATTACTTCTATAGTTATATCTCAGTGATACATCATCCGATCTGAACCAGATTTATTGTGCATCATCAGTGAACACTTCGACACACATTGATAATGTTATGTAAATTTTTACTCCATAGCGCCCCCTATATTATTACTACAGTTATATCTCAGTGATACATTATCCGATCTGCACGAGATTTATTGTGCTTTATCAGTGAACACTTCGACACACATTGATAATGTTATGTAAATTTTTACTCTATAGCGCCCCCTATATTATTACTACAGTTATATCTTAGTGATACATTATCCGATCTGCACGAGATTTATTGTGATTCATCAATGAACACTTCTACACACATTGATAATGGTATGTAAATTTTTACTCCATAGCGCCCCCTGTATTATTACTACAGTTATATCTTAGTGATACATTATCCGATCTGCACAAGATTTATTGTGCTTTATCAGTGAACACTTCTACACACATTGATAATGGTATGTAAATTTTTACTCCATAGCGCCCCCTACATTATTACTACAGTTATATCTTAGTGATACATTTTCCGATCTGCACGAGATTTATTGTGATTCATCAGTGAACACTTCTACACACATTGATAATGGTATGTAAATTTTTACTCCATAGCGCCCCCTGTATTATTACTACAGTTATATCTTAGTGATACATTATCCGATCTGCACGAGATTTATTGTGCTTTATCAGTGAACACTTCGACACACATTGATAATGGTATGTAAATTTTTACTCCATAGCGCCCCCTATATTATTACTACAGTTATATCTTAGTGATACATTATCCGATCTGCACGAGATTTATTGTGATTCATCAGTGAACACTTCTACACACATTGATAATGGTATGTAAATTTTTACTCCATAGCGCCCCCTGTATTATTACTACAGTTATATCTTAGTGATACATTATCCGATCTGCACGAGATTTATTGTGCTTTATCAGTGAACACTTCGACACACATTGATAATGTATGTAAATTTTTACTCCATAGCGCCCCCTATATTATTACTACAGTTATATCTTAGTGATACATTATCCGATCTGCACGAGATTTATTGTGATTCATCAGTGAACACTTCTACACACATTGATAATGGTATGTAAATTTTTACTCCATAGCGCCCCCTATATTATTACTACAGTTATATCTCAGTGATACATTATCCGATCTGCACGAGATTTATTGTGCTTTATCAGTGAACACTTCGACACACATTGATAATGGTATGTAAATTTTTACTCCATAGCGCCCCCTATATTATTACTACAGTTATATCTTAGTGATACATTATCCGATCTGCACGAGATTTATTGTGATTCATCAGTGAACACTTCTACACACATTGATGATGGTATGTAAATTTTTACTCCATAGCGCCCCCTGTATTATTACTACAGTTATATCTTAGTGATACATTATCCGATCTGCATGAGATTTATTGTGCTTTATCAGTGAACACTTCGACACACATTGATAATGGTATGTAAATTTTTACTCCATAGCGCCCCCTATATTATTACTACAGTTATATCTTAGTGATACATTATCCGATCTGCACGAGATTTATTGTGCTTTATCAGTGAACACTTCGACACACATTGATAATGTTATGTAAATTTTTACTCCATAGCGCCCCCTATATTATTACTACAGTTATATCTCAGTGATACATCATCCGATCTGAACCAGATTTATTGTGTATCATCATTGAGACATTGTGGACACATTGATATTGTGGTTTAACATATGACTCCAGAGCGCCCCCTAGATTATTCAAACTGTTATATCTCAGTGATACATCATCCGATCTGAACCAGATTTATTGTGCATCATCAGTAAGCCCTTGTGGACACATTGATATGGTGGGCTAACATTTAACTCAAGTGCGCCCCCTACATTATTTCTATAGTTATATCTCAGTGATACATCATCCGATCTGAACCAGATTTATTGTGCATCATCAATGAGCCCTTGTAGACACATTGATTTTGTGGTTTGACATATAACTCCATAGCGCCCCCTAGATTATTCAAACTGTTATATCTCAGTGAGACATCATCCGATCTGAACCAGATTTATTGTGCGTGTGCACCCCTGGTGCGGAGTAGACACGAGAGACTTCGAAATGGCGACCGAGCGGACGAGCTGGAGCTCGCGCGGTCGCCTCAATAAGGTCCGAGCGGCGCTAAGCTGCGAGGGCCTCAATGCTGCTTGCAGCTTTAATTATTATTATTCTTCTTCTTCCGTCACTTCGCGCGGCCGTTTGGAGCCTTTAACATATTCAAAAACTCACCAAACTTCACCCAAAATTGTCCCCCAACGAAAATTTTATGAATCTGGTGTAATCGCAAGTGGGCGTGGCCTAACTGCTCAACAGCGCCCCCTAACGTGAGTTGGGGAAAACCGTAAGTCGTAGAGATCTGAAACTCGGAACATATGTAGATCTCCCCAATTCAAGAAAAAAAGTACATTGGGGGTACCCTCTAAAATGCACAGGTAGGCGGCCATTTTGGGTCAAAGGTCAAATTTTGGTCATTTTTCAGTTTTACTCATGTCGAACTTTGACGAACTCCTTCTCAGGCGTTCGACCTATCGGCTTCAAACTTGGTCAGAATGCAGTTAAGGCATGGGCCTTTAAAAGTTATCAAAAAAATTGACTTTTCGTATATGTTCAGGGGGCGTGGTGGAGCGGTGAACTTGGCGTACTCGCCGAAACAAACGAAACGCTATAACTTTGACATTTAAAGGTCTATTGACACCATGCTTTATCCTAGAATAATGAAACTTGGTACACATATGTATCTCATCAGGAGCTACAAAAAAGTCTCTTGGAGCAATGGTCCAAAGCCAACAGGAAGTCGGCCATTTTAGGTCAAAGTCACAATTTGGTCTATTTCATTTACGTCATATCTGAGCGAACTCGTCCTAGAGCTTTCGAGATCCAGGCGTCAAACTCGGTCAGCACTATCTTGAGGCATTGAAGGTCAAAAGTTATCAAAAGAATTTTTCTAAGTCAAAGCATGTGGGCGTGGCCTTAGGTCAAAGTCAAATTTGGTCTATTTCATTTACGTCATATCTGAGCGAACTCGTCCTAGAGCTTTCGAGATCCAGGCGTCAAACTCGGTCAGCACTATCTTGAGGCATTGAAGGTCAAAAGTTATCAAAAGAATTTTTCTATGTCAAAGCATGTGGGCGTGGCCAAGCCTCAAATCTGGCCATTCTCCATGAAACATCAAGCTAAAATAACTTCCTAATATAAGCTCCCAGCTACACCAAATTCACTAAGATCTATATTTATCCATCCCTCGACAGGACTGCAGTCCAATATGTAGTGGGCGTGGCCTGATTCTTCCAGAGCGCCCCCTAGAATTTAGTTTAAAAATCAGCCCCCAGCCATGCTTTATCCCAGAATTATGAAACGTGGTATACATGTGTAAATTGTCAGGACCTACAAAAAAGTCTCTTGGAACCCTGGTCCAAAACAAAAACAAAGTCGGCCATTTTGGGTCAAAGGTCATTTTCCGATGTTTTTGAATTGCGTATTTAAACAAACTCCTCTTAGTGATTTTGAAGGATTGCCTTTAAACTTGGTTAACATGCCCTTAACACATTGGACAGTAAAAGTTATCAAAAGTTTGCGTTTTCGTTTATGCTAAAGGGGCGTGGCCAGGCCTCAAACTTGCGCTTCATGCGTCCCCTACATTATTTCTATAGTCCCATCTCAGTGATACATCATCCGATCTGAACCAGATTTATTGTGCATAATCAGTGAGACCTTGTGGACACATTGATATTGTTGTTTAACATATGACTCCAGAGCGCCCCCTAGATTATTCAAACTGTTATATCTCAGTGATACATCATCCGATCTGAACCAGATTTATTGTGCATCATCAGTGAGCCCTTGTGGACACATTGATATGGTGGGCTAACATTTGACTCAAGTGCGCCCCCTACATTATTTCTATAGTTATATCTCAGTGATACATCATCCGATCTGAACCAAATTTATTGTGAATAATCAGTGAGCCCTTGTGGACACATTGATAATGTGGTTTAACATATAACTCCATAGCGCCCCCTAGATTATTCAAACTGTTATATCTCAGTGAGACATCATCCGATCTGAACCAGATTTATTGTGTATCATCAGTGAGACCTTGTGGACACATTGATATTGTGGTTTAACATGTGACTCCAGAGCGCCCCCTAGATTATTCAAACTGTTATATCTCAGTGAGACATCATCCGATCTGAACCAGATTTATTGTGCGTGTGCACCCCTGGTGCGGAGTAGACACGAGAGACTTCGAAATGGCGACCGAGCGGACGAGCTGGAGCTCGCGCGGTCGCCTCAATAAGGTCCGAGCGGCGCTAAGCTGCTTCGGGCCTCAACGCCGCTTGCGGCTTTAATTATTATTATTTTTTTTCTTCCCCCCAAAGAAGTGGCCTTTTGGAGGCTTTATCATATACGAAAACTCACCAAAATTGGCGGACTCGTCAGGACTGGTGAAAAATTACGTATTTTGGGGGCGTGGCAAAAATTGCCACAGAAACGGCTCAAGAGCGCCCCCTAGAAATATTCAAAATACCTTCCGCATGACCTTAGTTTGACGTAGAATCATGAAATTTGGTACACTTGTCCAACTCATCAAGATGTACAGAAAACCCTCTAGCACCAACGTTGTACAATAAATGGGAAGGCGGCCATTTTGGAACGATGACCAAATTTTCACCCCTTTTTGGCCGTTTACAGCCTCCGCATTTGAACGAACTCCTCCTATGAATTTCGCTCGATTTGGTTCAAACTTGGCCAGTTTCTTCATAAGGCACGGGGGAACAAACGATATCAAAATTGTGCGTTTTCATGAATGCTGAAGGGGCGGGGCCAGACGTCAAAGTTGGACATCTCGCCATGAAAAACGAAACGCTTACAGCTCTTACACGAAAAGAGTCTAATACATCAAACCTTCAGTTATTGACCCACATCCGGTCCCTTGCAAAACTGTATGGTCAAATCATGACATCACTTAAGCCACGCCCCCTGACAACAGGAAGTGTAAAGTTTTACGTTGAACGGTCCATATTGGACCCCTGTTACCTAATCAGCGTGGCATTGTGTCCAGTGACCGAAGACATGTTGGTGTAACAAGCATTCCAATACTGTTCGTTTTTGGTGGAGCATGTGGGCGTGGCGACGTGGCGAAGTAAGACATAACGCCATCACCATACGTTTGGTTCTAAAATCCACAGATTTGATCCGAGGAGTACCAAAATCAGTATGATCGATCATTGCCCACCCCTTGAACAGGTGTTTATGCTAATTAGCAAATCGCTACAGAAACGGCTCAAGAGCGCCCCCTAGAAATATTCAAAATACCCTCTGCATTGACCTTAGTTTGACGTAGAATCATGAAATTTGGTACACTTGTCCAACTCACCAAGATGCACAGAAAACCCTCTGGCACCAATGTTGTACGATAAATGGTAAGGCGGCCATTTTGGAACGATGACCAAATTTTCACCCCTTTTTGGCCGTTTACAGCCTCTGCATTTCAACGAACTCCTCCTAGGGATTTCGCTCGATTTGATTCAAACTTGGCCAGTTTCTTTATAAGGCACGGGGGAACAAATATTTTCAAAACTGTGCGTTTTCATGCATGATGAAGGGGCGGGGCCAGACCTCAAAGTTGGACATCTCGCCATGAAAAACGAAACGCTTATAGCTCTTACACGAAAACTGTCTAATACATCAAACCTTCAGTGATTGACCCACATCCGGTCCCCTGCAAAACTGTATGGTCAAATCATGACATCACTTAAGCCACGCCCCCTGACAACAGGAAGTGTAAAGTTTTACGTTGAACGGTCCATATGGGATCCCTGTTACCTAATCAGCGTGACATTGTATCCAGTCACCGAAGACATGTTGGTGTAACAAGCTTTCCAGCACTGTTCGTTTTGGGTGGAGCAAGTGGGCGTGGTGACGTGGCGAAGTAAGACGTAACGCCGTCACAATACGTTTGGTTCTAAACTCCACAGATTTGATCTGAGGAGTACCAAAATCATTATGATCGATCATTACCCACCCCTTGAACAGGTGTTTATGCTAATTAGCAAATAGCCTCCATAGCGCCCCCTAGATTATTCAAACTGTTGTATCTCAGTGATACATCATCCGATCTGAACCAGATTTATTGTGCATCATCAGTGAGCCCTTGTGGACACATTGATATGGTGGGCTAACATTTGACTCAAGTGCGCCCCCTAGATTATTTATATAGTTATATCTCAGTGATACATCATCCGATCTGAACCAGATTTATTGTGCATCATCAGTGAGCCCTTGTGGACACATTGATATGGTGGGCTAACATATGACTCCAGAGCGCCCCCTAGAATTTAGTTTAAAAATCAGCCCCCAGCCATGCTTTATCCCAGAATTATGAAACGTGGTATACATGTGTAAATTGTCAGGACCTACAAAAAAGTCTCTTGGAACCCTGGTCCAAAACAAAAACAAAGTCGGCCATTTTGGGTCAAAGGTCATTTTCCGATGTTTTTGAATTGCGTATTTAAACAAACTCCTCTTAGTGATTTTGAAGGATTGCCTTTAAACTTGGTTAACATGCCCTTAACACATTGGACAGTAAAAGTTATCAAAAGTTTGCGTTTTCGTTTATGCTAAAGGGGCGTGGCCAGGCCTCAAACTTGCGCTTCATGCGTCCCCTACATTATTTCTATAGTCCCATCTCAGTGATACATCATCCGATCTGAACCAGATTTATTGTGCATAATCAGTGAGACCTTGTGGACACATTGATATTGTTGTTTAACATATGACTCCAGAGCGCCCCCTAGATTATTCAAACTGTTATATCTCAGTGATACATCATCCGATCTGAACCAGATTTATTGTGCATCATCAGTGAGCCCTTGTGGACACATTGATATGGTGGGCTAACATTTGACTCAAGTGCGCCCCCTACATTATTTCTATAGTTATATCTCAGTGATACATCATCCGATCTGAACCAGATTTATTGTGCATCATCAGTGAGCCCTTGTGGACACATTGATATGGTGGGCTAACATATGACTCCAGAGCGCCCCCTAGATTATTCAAACTGTTATATCTCAGTGATACATCATCCGATCTGAACCAGATTTATTGTGCATCATCAGTGAGCCCTTGTGGACACATTGATATTGTGGTTTAACATGTGACTCCAGAGCGCCCCCTAGATTATTCAAACTGTTATATCTCAGTGAGACATCATCCGATCTGAACCAGATTTATTGTGCGTGTGCACCCCTGGTGCGGAGTAGACACGAGAGACTTCGAAATGGCGACCGAGCGGACGAGCTGGAGCTCGCGCGGTCGCCTCAATAAGGTCCGAGCGGCGCTAAGCTGCGAGGGCCTCAATGCTGCTTGCAGCTTTAATTATTATTATTTTTATTCTTCCCCACCATTAAGTGTCCTTTTGGGGGCTTTATCATATATGAAAACTCACCAAATTTTGCGGACTCGTCAGGACTGGTGAAAAATTACGTATTTTGTGGGCGTGGCAAAAATCGCCACAGAAACTGCTCAAGAGCGCCCCCTAGAAATTTTCAAAATACCCTCCGCATTGACTTAGTTTGACGTAGAATCATGAAATTTGGTACACTTGTCCAACTCACCAAGATGCACAGAAAACCCTCTGGCACCAATGTTGTACGATAAATGGTAAGGCGGCCATTTTGGAACGATGACCAAATTTTCACCCCTTTTTGGCCGTTTACAGCCTCCGCATTTGAACGAACTCCTCCTATGAATTTCGCTCGATTTGGTTCAAACTTGGCCAGTTTCTTCATAAGGCACGGGGGAACAAACGATATCAAAATTGTGCGTTTTCATGAATGCTGAAGGGGCGGGGCCAGACGTCAAAGTTGGACATCTCGCCATGAAAAACGAAACGCTTACAGCTCTTACACGAAAAAAGTCTAATACATCAAACCTTCAGTTATTGACCCACATCCGGTCCCCCGCAAAACTGTATGGTCAAATCATGACATCACTTAAGCCACGCCCCCTGACAACAGGAAGTGTAAAGTTTTACGTTGAACGGTCCATATCGGACCCCTGTTACCTAATCAGCGTGGCATTGTGTCCAGTGACCGAAGACATGTTGGTGTAACAAGCATTCCAATACTGTTCGTTTTTGGTGGAGCATGTGGGCGTGGCGACGTGGCGAAGTAAGACATAACGCCATCACCATACGTTTGGTTCTAAAATCCACAGATTTGATCCGAGGAGTACCAAAATCAGTATGATCGATCATTGCCCACCCCTTGAACAGGTGTTTATGCTAATTAGCAAATCGCTACAGAAACGGCTCAAGAGCGCCCCCTAGAAATATTCAAAATACCCTCTGCATTGACCTTAGTTTGACGTAGAATCATGAAATTTGGTACACTTGTCCAACTCACCAAGATGCACAGAAAACTCTCTGGCACCAATGTTGTACGATAAATGGTAAGGCGGCCATTTTGGAACGATGACCAAATTTTCACCCCTTTTTGGCCGTTTACAGCCTCTGCATTTCAACGAACTCCTCCTAGGGATTTCGCTCGATTTGATTCAAACTTGGCCAGTTTCTTTATAAGGCACGGGGGAACAAATGTTATCAAAACTGTGCGTTTTCATGCATGCTGAAGGGGCGGGGCCAGACCTCAAAGTTGGACATCTCGCCATGAAAAACGAAACGCTTACAGCTCTTACACGAAAACTGTCTAATACATCAAACCTTCAGTGATTGACCCACATCCGGTCCCCTGCAAAACTGTATGGTCAAATCATGACATCACTTAAGCCACGCCCCCTGACAACAGGAAGTGTAAAGTTTTACGTTGAACGGTCCATAACGGATCCCTGTTACCTAATCAGCGTGACATTGTATCCAGTCACCGAAGACATGGTGGTGTAACAAGCTTTCCAGCACTGTTCGTTTTGGGTGGAGCAAGTGGGCGTGGTGACGTGGCGAAGTAAGACGTAACGCCGTCACCATACGTTTGGTTCTAAACTCCACAGATTTGATCTGAGGAGTACCAAAATCATTATGATCGATCATTACCCACCCCTTGAACAGGTGTTTATGCTAATTAGCAAATAGCCTCCATAGCGCCCCCTAGATTATTCAAACTGTTGTATCTCAGTGATACATCATCCGATCTGAACCAGATTTATTGTGCATCATCAGTGAGCCCTTGTGGACACATTGATATGGTGGGCTAACATTTGACTCAAGTGCGCCCCCTACATTATTTCTATAGTTATATCTCAGTGATACATCATCCGATCTGCACGAGATTTATTATGCTTTATCAGTGAACACTTCGACACACATTGATAATGTTATGTAATTTTTTACTCCATAGCGCCCCCTATATTATTACTACAGTTATATCTTAGTGATACATTATCCGATCTGCACGAGATTTATTATGATTCATCAGTGAACGCTTCTACACACATTCATAATGGTATGTAAATTTTTACTCCATAGCGCCCCCTGTATTATTACTACAGTTATATCTTAGTGATACATTATCCGATCTGCACGAGATTTATTGTGCTTTATCAGTGAACACTTCGACACACATTGATAATGGTATGTAAATTTTTACTCCATAGCGCCCCCTATATTATTACTACAGTTATATCTTAGTGATACATTATCCGATCTGCACGAGATTTAATGTGATTCATTAGTGAACACTTCTATACACATTGATAATGGTATGTAAATTTTTACTCCATAGCGCCCCCTATATTATTACTACAGTTATATCTTAGTGATACATTATCCGATCTGCACGAGATTTATTATGATTCATCAGTGAACACTTCTACACACATTCATAATGGTATGTAAATTTTTACTCCATAGCGCCCCCTATATTATTACTACAGTTATATCTTAGTGATACATTATCCGATCTGCACGAGATTTAATGTGATTCATCAGTGAACACTTCTATACACATTGATAATGGTATGTAAATTTTTACTCCATAGCGCCCCCTATATTATTCAAACTGTTATATCTCAGTGATACATCATCCGATCTGAACCAGATTTATTGTGCATCATCAGTGAGCCCTTGTGGACACATTGATATGGTGGGCTAACATTTGACTCAAGTGCGCCCCCTACATTATTTCTATAGTTATATCTCAGTGATACATCATCCGATCTGAACCAAATTTATTGTGAATAATCAGTGAGCCCTTGTGGACACATTGATAATGTGGTTTAACATATAACTCCATAGCGCCCCCTAGATTATTCAAACTGTTATATCTCAGTGAGACATCATCCGATCTGAACCAGATTTATTGTGTATCATCAGTGAGACCTTGTGGACACATTGATATTGTGGTTTAACATGTGACTCCAGAGCGCCCCCTAGATTATTCAAACTGTTATATCTCAGTGAGACATCATCCGATCTGAACCAGATTTATTGTGCGTGTGCACCCCTGGTGCGGAGTAGACACGAGAGACTTCGAAATGGCGACCGAGCGGACGAGCTGGAGCTCGCGCGGTCGCCTCAATAAGGTCCGAGCGGCGCTAAGCTGCGAGGGCCTCAATGCTGCTTGCAGCTTTAATTAGGCCCGAAGCAGCGAAGCTCTGCTGAAGGCCTATTGTAATCGCTCGATTTCTTCATTATTATTATTATTATTCTTCTTCCGTCACTTCGCGCGGCCGTTTGGAGCCTTTAACATATTCAAAAACTCACCAAACTTCACCCAAAATTGTCCCCCAACGAAAATTTTATGAATCTGGTGTAATCGCAAGTGGGCGTGGCCTAACTGCTCAACAGCGCCCCCTAACGTGAGTTGGGGAAAACCGTAAGTCGTAGAGATCTGAAACTCGGAACATATGTAGATCTCCCCAATTCAAGAAAAAAAGTACATTGGGGGTACCCTCTAAAATGCACAGGTAGGCGGCCATTTTGGGTCAAAGGTCAAATTTTGGTCATTTTTCAGTTTTACTCATGTCGAACTTTGACGAACTCCTTCTCAGGCGTTCGACCTATCGGCTTCAAACTTGGTCAGAATGCAGTTAAGGCATGGGCCTTTAAAAGTTATCAAAAAAATTGACTTTTCGTATATGTTCAGGGGGCGTAGTGGAGCGGTGAACTTGGCGTACTCGCCGAAACAAACGAAACGCTATAACTTTGACATTTAAAGGTCTATTGACACCATGCTTTATCCTAGAATAATGAAACTTGGTACACATATGTATCTCATCAGGAGCTACAAAAAAGTCTCTTGGAGCAATGGTCCAAAGCCAACAGGAAGTCGGCCATTTTAGGTCAAAGTCACAATTTGGTCTATTTCATTTACGTCATATCTGAGCGAACTCGTCCTAGAGCTTTCGAGATCCAGGCGTCAAACTCGGTCAGCACTATCTTGAGGCATTGAAGGTCAAAAGTTATCAAAAGAATTTTTCTAAGTCAAAGCATGTGGGCGTGGCCTTAGGTCAAAGTCAAATTTGGTCTATTTCATTTACGTCATATCTGAGCGAACTCGTCCTAGAGCTTTCGAGATCCAGGGGTCAAACTCAGTCAGCACTATCTTGAGGCATTGAAGGTCAAAAGTTATCAAAAGAATTTTTCTATGTCAAAGCATGTGGGCGTGGCCAAGCCTCAAATCTGGCCATTTTCCATGAAACATCAATTACGTCATATCTGAGCGAACTCGTCCTAGAGCTTTCGAGATCCAGGCGTCAAACTCGGTCAGCACTATCTTGAGGCATTGAAGGTCAAAAGTTATCAAAATAATTTTTCTATGTCAAAGCATGTGGGCGTGGCCAAGCCTCAAATCTGGCCATTCTCCATGAAACATCAAGCTAAAATAACTTCCTAATATAAGCTCCCAGCTACACCAAATTCACTAAGATCTATATTTATCCATCCCTCGACAGGACTGCAGTCCAATATGTAGTGGGCGTGGCCTGATTCTTCCAGAGCGCCCCCTAGAATTTAGTTTAAAAATCAGCCCCCAGCCATGCTTTATCCCAGAATTATGAAACGTGGTATACATGTGTAAATTGTCAGGACCTACAAAAAAGTCTCTTGGAACCCTGGTCCAAAACAAAAACAAAGTCGGCCATTTTGGGTCAAAGGTCATTTTCCGATGTTTTTGAATTACGTATTTAAACAAACTCCTCTTAGTGATTTTGAAGGATTGCCTTTAAACTTGGTTAACATGCCCTTAACACATTGGACAGTAAAAGTTATCAAAAGTTTGCGTTTTCGTTTATGCTAAAGGGGCGTGGCCAGGCCTCAAACTTGCGCTTCATGCGTCCCCTACATTATTTCTATAGTCCCATCTCAGTGATACATCATCCGATCTGAACCAGATTTATTGTGCATAATCAGTGAGACCTTGTGGACACATTGATATTGTTGTTTAACATATGACTCCAGAGCGCCCCCTAGATTATTCAAACTGTTATATCTCAGTGATACATCATCCGATCTGAACCAGATTTATTGTGCATCATCAGTGAGCCCTTGTGGACACATTGATATGGTGGGCTAACATTTGACTCAAGTGCGCCCCCTACATTATTTCTATAGTTATATCTCAGTGATACATCATCCGATCTGAACCAAATTTATTGTGAATAATCAGTGAGCCCTTGTGGACACATTGATAATGTGGTTTAACATATAACTCCATAGCGCCCCCTAGATTATTCAAACTGTTATATCTCAGTGAGACATCATCCGATCTGAACCAGATTTATTGTGTATCATCAGTGAGACCTTGTGGACACATTGATATTGTGGTTTAACATGTGACTCCAGAGCGCCCCCTAGATTATTCAAACTGTTATATCTCAGTGAGACATCATCCGATCTGAACCAGATTTATTGTGCGTGTGCACCCCTGGTGCGGAGTAGACACGAGAGACTTCGAAATGGCGACCGAGCGGACGAGCTGGAGCTCGCGCGGTCGCCTCAATAAGGTCCGAGCGGCGCTAAGCTGCTTCGGGCCTCAACGCCGCTTGCGGCTTTAATTAGGCCCGAAGCAGCGAAGCGCTGCAAGGACCTATTGTAATTGTAGTGTTTATTATTAGGCCCGAAGCAGCGAAGCGCTGCAAGGACCTATTGTAATTGTAGTGTTTATTATTTTTTTTTTTTTTTTTTCTTCCCAAAAGAAGTGGCCTTTTGGAGGCTTTATCATATACGAAAACTCACCAAATTTGGCGGACTCGTCAGGACTGGTGAAAAATTACGTATTTTGGGGGCGTGGCAAAAATCGCCACAGAAACGGCTCAAGAGCGCCCCCTAGAAATTTTCAAAATACCCTCCGCATTGACCTTAGTTTGACGTAGAATCATGAAATTTGGTACACTTGTCCAACTCACCAAGATGCACAGAAAACCCTCTTGCACCAACGCTGTACGATAAATGGTAAGGCGGCCATTTTGGAACGATGACCAAATTTTCACCCCTTTTTGGCCGTTTACAGCCTCCGCATTTGAACGAACTCCTCCTATGAATTTCGCTCGATTTGGTTCAAACTTGGCCAGTTTCTTCATAAGGCACGGGGGAACAAACGATATCAAAATTGTGCGTTTTCATGAATGCTGAAGGGGCGGGGCCAGACGTCAAAGTTGGACATCTCGCCATGAAAAACGAAACGCTTACAGCTCTTACACGAAAAAAGTCTAATACATCAAACCTTCAGTTATTGACCCACATCCGGTCCCCCGCAAAACTGTATGGTCAAATCATGACATCACTTAAGCCACGCCCCCTGACAACAGGAAGTGTAAAGTTTTACGTTGAACGGTCCATATCGGACCCCTGTTACCTAATCAGCGTGGCATTGTGTCCAGTGACCGAAGACATGTTGGTGTAACAAGCATTCCAATACTGTTCGTTTTTGGTGGAGCATGTGGGCGTGGCGACGTGGCGAAGTAAGACATAACGCCATCACCATACGTTTGGTTCTAAAATCCACAGATTTGATCCGAGGAGTACCAAAATCAGTATGATCGATCATTGCCCACCCCTTGAACAGGTGTTTATGCTAATTAGCAAATCGCTACAGAAACGGCTCAAGAGCGCCCCCTAGAAATATTCAAAATACCCTCTGCATTGACCTTAGTTTGACGTAGAATCATGAAATTTGGTACACTTGTCCAACTCACCAAGATGCACAGAAAACCCTCTGGCACCAATGTTGTACGATAAATGGTAAGGCGGCCATTTTGGAACGATGACCAAATTTTCACCCCTTTTTGGCCGTTTACAGCCTCTGCATTTCAACGAACTCCTCCTAGGGATTTCGCTCGATTTGATTCAAACTTGGCCAGTTTCTTTATAAGGCACGGGGGAACAAATGTTATCAAAACTGTGCGTTTTCATGCATGCTGAAGGGGCGGGGCCAGACCTCAAAGTTGGACATCTCGCCATGAAAAACGAAACGCTTACAGCTCTTACACGAAAACTGTCTAATACATCAAACCTTCAGTGATTGACCCACATCCGGTCCCGCAAAACTGTATGGTCAAATCATGACAT
>JBBPBX010071251.1:7359-18374 GCA_038048925.1 Garcialebias charrua | reverse complement strand
CTTCAGAAGGAACAAACACACCCACACCCCACTGTATATAGGTGGATCTGCGGTGGAGGTGGTCTCCAGCTACAAGTACCTGGGTGTACACTTGAATGATAACCTCAGCTGGAGCAATAACACCACCAGCCTGATCAAGAAAGGTCATCAGAGACTCTACTTCCTCAGACGGCTGAGACGAGCTGGTCTGAGAAGCTCAGTCCTCACCTCGTTCTACAGGTGTGCAGTGGAGAGCATCCTGTGCTCCAGCATCAACGTGTGGCATGGAGGCTGCACAGTTGCAGAGAGGAAAGCTCTACAGAGAGTGGTGAAGGCTGCACAGAAGTCTGTGGGAGTCAGTCTCCCCACCATCACAGACATCTACACCTCCAGATGCAGAAAAAGAGCCACCTGCATCATGAAAGACCTCACTCACCCAGCACACTCACTCTTTGCACCACTCCCCTCGGGACGGAGGTTGAGGAGCATCAAATGTAGAACCACTAGACTGAGGAACAGCTTCTACCCTGAGGCTGTCAGACTCATGAATAAATAAATAATAAGAATAAACACTGCAAAATGTCACATCATGTTGATACTGATCTGTTTCTTGTTGCTGCGTTCATCTGTGACTATCTGCGTTCATCTGTGACCATCTGCTCATGTTCGTGCTGCTGTTTATAATGATGTTTTTCTACTACATTAGGGCTTAGTGTATTACTAGCTGATGTCTCTCTTAGTTAATCCTAGATGTTATTATTGTTTTTCTCTTGCATTTGTTGTTGGATGTAACTGGGACCCCGTGTACATAATCTCGTTTTCAACACATGTACTACATGCGGTGCAAATGACAATAAATTCTCTCTGACTCTGACTCTAAACACAAACTCCATCCATGTCAATGTGGATCTTTTCCTCTATTTAACATACCTGTATGAAAAAAAAACTACGTTTCCCCCGCTGTGTCAGTATAAATAGGGTCTGAGTTTAGTGCAGCTCCTCAGACTGACAAAGTCTTTTGGATAAAAGATTAAATGCTTATTTTATTTTTATTTTTTTCAATCCGTCCAGATGACCTGATTTAACTTTGTTACTTTAAAAAAAAAAAACTTGGATTATTGAGCAGGCCTCAGGATGTGTGCAGTACTGAAAAAGTCCAGCAGAGGGCAGTGTATCCCCACACACCTCACTCCTGAAACAAGACCCGGATAAAATCATGAGACCTAATGTCAACATTTTACTACCCCCCACCCCCCAACCCACCCCCAATGTAAATCAAAAACTGACTCTCTACAGTTTTCTTCACTTGAACTGTTCATCTGAATAAATCATGATAATAAGAGTGTTTTCTTACCAAAGTTTTGTATTTTATTTTTATTGGAAGAAATGGAAAACCATCAAGTGAGTGGCACAACTAGAGCTGCTGCCTCAGTAAGCAAGTTACATGGGTTCGGTCCTGGGGCCCTTCAGGTTGAAGTTTGCATGTTCTCTCCGTGCATGCGTGGGTTTTCTCCGGGCACCCCAGTTTCCTCCCACAGACTAAAAACATGCATGTTAGGCTGATTGGTATCCCTAAATTGTCCCTTGGTGTGAGTGAGAGAGTGAATGGTTGTTTGGCTCTATGTGTCCCTGTGATGGACTGGAGACCTGTCCAGGGTGTCCCTCACACAGTGATTGCTGGACATGGGCACTGGCGACCCCCGTGACCCAAAATGGAAGAAGTGGGTAAAAGATAATGAGTGGATGGATGATACATCCTAACTTTACGGTGGCCGAGGGGTGCAAATGCGCTGCAAGAAGAGATAAACGCTACAAAAAGTGAAACGCGCTGCAAAAAATGAACCAGCTTCAAAAGGACGGCTGCAAATTAAAAAAAGACGGCTGCAAATTTAAAAAGACGGCTGCAAATAAAAAAAGACTGCTGCAAATAAGACTGCTGCAACGGAAGTGCTCCAGACCACTAGGAGCAGTCGAACAAAGAACAAATCATAAAGCATATTATAGCTTTCGGAACGACACTAGTTATTTGTGTATTTTAACTTATTTATTTAAAGAATATTTTACACTTAATTTAAACTGTCTATGGTTCTATTTATTTTAAAACTGCAATAGAGGTGCAATGCATCAATGGCAAGTTGGGTCAGTGGTCTAAGAGTTTGCTTGGGATGCGGGAGACCTGGGTTCAATCCCTGGTCTTGGAGAACTTTGTAGTATTATTTTTCTTTTTTTAAGCCTTTTGTTTTGGATAGATTGGGTGGAATAGATAAATACTGTACATCTACATGTTTATTCTTTGAAGAATAAACATGTAGATGTATTTATCTATTCCACCCGATTTATTCTTTGAAGAATAAACATGTAGATGTATTTATCTATTCCACCCGATATATTCTTTGAAGAATAAACATGTAGATGTATTCCACCCGATCCATCCAAAACAAAAGGCTTAAAAAAAAGAAAAATAATAATAATAATAATGAATTCAATTTATAACGCACTTTTCATTAATGAAAATCTCAAAGTGCTACAAGGTGCAACAGAATTAAATGTCAATAAAACAAGTAAAATCAATAACAGTATCAACTAAGATCAAAAGTAGAATCATGAGGAGGTAGAGTATGCTCGGTTGAAAAGAAAGGTCTTCAAGCCGCTCTTAAAGTCAACCACAGACTGTGGGGCTCTCAGACAGTCAGGAAGAGAGTTCCACAGGCGGGGGGCAGCCACACTGAAAGCCCGGTCTCCCATGGTCCTTAATTTGGTTCTCGGAATGTGAAGGAGATTACTGTTCTGTGACCGCAGCGAACGGGTGGATGAGTATGGAATAAGAATATCCTTCAGATAATCTGGTGAAGTTCCATGTAAGCATTGATGTGTAATGAGAGCAGTTTTGTACTGAATTCTGTAGGCGACAGGAAGCCAATGAAGGTTATGGAGAATGGGCGTAATATGTTCAAATTTACGAACTCTCAACAAGATCCTTGCTGCACTGTTTTGAATATATTGAAGTTTCTGAAGGTTTTTGCCAGGGATTCCAATAAACAGGGAGTTGCAGTAGTCGAGCCTGGAGGAGACAAAAGCATGGACGAGCTTCTCAGCATCGGAAAAAGTTAGGGATGGGCGAAGTCTGGAGATGTTTCGAAGATGGAAGAAGCAAGTTTTAAACAGAAGCTTAATGTGATTTTCAAATGTAAGATTGGAGTCCATTTTTATTCCAAGATTAGTAACAGAGGTGGAGAGGGGGATGTCTTGTCCAGAAAAGGAAAGTGTTGTTATAGGAGATGTTTGTACCTGGTGAGGGGTGCCAATCAGTATGGCCTCAGTCTTGGAGCAGTTTAATTGAAGAAAGTTCTGATTCATCCATGCCCTAATTGCCTCCAGGCAGGCAGAGAGGGCAGTGAGTGAAGATGGAGATGACAAGGTGGAAGATGAGGATGCTCCAGTCCTGATGTCAAGCTGTGTATCAAAGTCAAAGTCAAAGTCAAAGTCAACTTTATTGTCAGATCTGCAATATGTACTGTACAGGACATACACAGGACCGAAATTGCGTTTCTCTCAGTCCCTCGGTGCAACAGTAAACATCTAAACATTGAAACACTGAAACATATAATAATAGACATAAGCATAAAATAGTAAAACTAACACTGTCCTGAGTTTTTGCATAGTGGTATAAGAGTATGAAAATTTACACCAACTCTAAAACTAAAACTAAAACATTAAACATTTAATGAACATAATACTGTCCTGAGTTTTTGCATACTAGTATAAAAAAGAGTATAAAAAGTATAACTAAAATAAACTAAAGGTTTCTAGCATTGACATTTGCAAAGTGGCAAAGCAGCGTATGAGTTAATGTACACAGTATATGTATGAGGTAGTAGTTGATGTTGTTATAGAGGCAAAAAGTGGCATATGCAGTAAGGCACATTGGGCATCCCTAAATAAGACCGTTCAGAGCACACTGTATATGTATCAGCAGTGGTGTAGATATTAGAGTAGTGTAAATGTAAACAGTAGTAATTACATGTAAGCAGTAGTAATAAAAGTAAACAGTATTAATAAATGTAAACAGAGAATGTAAACAGTATTATGACTATAGGCAGTGATGTAATACAAACATTAGTGCAAGTATGAGAAGTAGTGCAAACTGTATGAGCACATGACCGAGAGTTTAGTGAATAACCCGTTTGATGACACAGAGTCCAGTGTTAAAATCTTTGTGTTGTGTGGTAATGTGTGAGAAAGTTTTAGTGTTAAGGCAGTTCAAATGGGAGGGGGGGCAGAGCAGGCAGAGTGTTTAGCATCCTGACTGCCTGATGAACAGAGCTGTCTCTCAGTCTGCTGGTTCGAGCCTGGAGACTCCTCAGTCTCCTCCCTGATGGCAGCAGTCTGAAGCAGCTGTGTAGTGGGTGTGTGGGATCACCTGCCATGCAGTGGGCTTTCCGAGTGAGGCGTTTGCTGTGTAAGTCCTGCAGTGAGGGCAAGGAGGTGCCCACGATCTTCTCAGCTGCTCTCACAATGCGCTGGAGGCTCTTGCGGCAGGATGCAGTACATGCACCAAACCACACAGTGATGCAGCTGGTCAGGACACTTTCTATGGCACCTCTGTAGAAGGTGCTCATGATGGGGGTTGAAGCTCCAGCCCTTTTCAGCTTGCGGAGAAAGTAGAGACGCTGGTGAGCCTTCTTTGCCAGTGATGCAGTGTTCCTGCTCCAGGACAGGTCCTCTGAGACATGCACTCCCAGGAACTTGGTGCTGTCTACTCTCTCCACTGCGGTGCTGTTGATGGTCAGTTGGGCATCCCTCTTCCTGAAGTCCACAACAATCTCCTTTGTCTTCTCCACGTTGAGAGTGAGATTGTTGTGTCCGCACCACAAGGCCAGGCGGCTCACCTCGTTCCTGTAGTCCGTCTCATCGTTGTTGCTGATGAGACCCACCACTGTTGTGTCGTCCGCAAACTTGATGAAGTGGTTGGAGCTGTACGATGGTGTGCAGTCGTGTGTTAGCAGGGTGAATAGAAGGGGGCTCAGCACACATCCTTGTGGGGCCCCTGTGTTCAATGTGATGGTGCTAGATGTGTTACTCCCGACCCGCACTGTCTGTGGTCTCCCGGTCAGGAAGTCTAGCAGCCAGTTACACATTGAGGTGTTCAGCCCCAGACTGTCCAGTTTAAGGATGAGCTGTTGGGGGATGATGGTGTTGAATGCCGAGCTGAAGTCGATGAACAACATTCTAACATAGGAGTCCTTCGTGTCCAGATGTGTGAGAGCTGTGTGAAGGGCAGAGGAGATGGCATCGTCGGTTGAGCGATTAGGTCGGTATGCAAATTGGAAGGGATCCAGGGAGGCAGGGAGGACAGATGTGATGCTTTTCATGACTAGCCGTTCAAAGCACTTCATCAGGATGGGGGTGAGTGCTACTGGGCGATAGTCATTGAGGCATGCGGGCGTTGCCTTCTTTGGGACAGGGATGATGGTGGTGGCTTTGAAACAGGTGGGGACGATGGCCTGGCTCAGTGAGATGTTAAAGATGTCCGTGAAGACCGCTGCGAGTTCCCCTGCACAGTCCTTCAGCACACGACCAGGTATGTTGTCAGGACCAGAGGCCTTCCGGGCGTTAATCTTGATGAATGATCGCCTTACGCTGTCTGAGGACAGCGTCAGCACCTGGCCATCAGGAGAGGGGGGGAGTTTATGTGCTGGTGTGCTGTTACTTGCCTCGAACCGAGCAAAGAACTCATTCAGTTCATTCAGCGCAGAGGCTGAGCTGTCACAGGTCTGGGGGGATGGTTTGTAGTTTGTGATGGTCTGTATTCCCTGCCACAGACTGCGTGTATCCCTGCTGTCCTTGAAACGGTGAGCTATTTTCCCGGAATACTGCCTCTTTGCCTTTCTGATGCCCCAGTCCAGGTTGTTTCTGGCTGCCCTCAGGCCCACCTGATCTCCCGCTTTGAAGGCAGCATTCCTGGCTTTCAGGAGTCTGTGGACCTCAGCTGTCAGCCATGGCTTCTGGTTAGCCCGAACAGTGATGGTTTTAAGGTTGGTTACATCATCAATGCACTTGGTGATGTATGAACATACAGTGTCTGAGTACTCCTGGAGACATGTGGTGTTGTTTGTGGTAGCAGCTTCTTTGAACATACTCCAATCTGTGGTGTCAAAACAGTCCTGGAGTGCCTCTGAAGACCCCTCTGGCCACACTCGTATCTGCTTGCGGACTGGTTTTGTGACTTTCACCAGTGGCCTGTATGCTGGCTTTAGCATAACACAGATATGGTCAGAAGCACCAATGTGGGGGAGGGGGATGGCTCTGTAGGAATTTTTCATGGTGGTGTAAACCTGGTCCAGGGTGTGGTTTCCTCTTGTTGCAAAGTTTATGTTTCTGTATGTTTTTGGAAGAACACTCTTTAAATCGTCGGCATAACTCTTTAAATCGTCGGCATAACAGTGAAAAAACAATACTACAAAGTTCTCCAAGACCAGGGATCGAACCCGGGTCTCCCACATCCCAATCCAAATCTTAGACCAATGACCCAACTCGGCATTAATGCATTGCACCTCTATCGCACAGTATTAAAACAAATACAACTAGACAGTTTTGATGATGTGTAAAATATTCTTAAAATAAACAAGTTAAAATACATAAATAACTAGTGCTATTCCGAAAACTATAATATGCTTTATGATTTGTTCTTTGTTCGACTGCCCCATAGTGGTCTGGAGCACTTCCGTTGCAGCCGTCTTATTTGCAGCCGTCTTTTTTAATTTGCAGCTGTCTTTTTTAATTTGCAGCCGTCTTTTTTAATTTGCAGCCGTCCTTTTGAAGCTCGTTCATTTTTTGCAGCGCATTTCACTTTTTGTAGCGCTTATCTCTTCTTGCAGCGCGTTTGCACCCCTCGGCCACCGTATAACTCAAAGTAAGATAGAAACAAATGTCCCACCCTGACTTCCTGTTGAACTGATGCTGCCCTTTAATCAAATGAGTTCATGGCTCTTTCTCTCTTCAAATTTAAATTTGTGAAGATTAAAGTAGCCTGAAACAAAGCCAGAAACAAAGATAATCACGTTCTCTTACTATTTATTATTATTCCTTTTTTCAGCTCAATGATGCATTAAAAGCACCAACTTACTGTTCTAAAAATACATTTGTACTAACATCAGTCACAAACAGAAAAACAAGCAGGGCTCATACATTCCTTCAAAAAAAATCAGTTAGGCCTCAACTGGTTGCATCATCTGCACGCTTGTTCTGTAGTAAAGACGTAAGAGTATATGATTATGATTATGATCACCGCTGAGTGCCTGTTTACCCTCTGATCAGCCTACATCTGTTTCAGGCTGTATGGTGATCGTCTTCAGTGAGATGCCAGAAGTAAAATGTGACATGTGAACATTAAAAATGTAAAACACAATGTTACCCTACGACGCAGTTCAGCTGCAACTGTTACAAGTAAAAATGGAGATTTTTATATTTTAATTGCATCAAAGATATCTGAAGACCCCGAGGAGGGAAACATGTCAGGAGACAGAGGGAGAAGAGGAAAGTGAAGAATGTAGGACTGAGGGTTGCAACTCTAAATGTGTGGACAATCAGAGTCAGAGTCAGAGAGTCTTTATTGTCATTTGCACCGCATGTACATGTGATGAAACGAGATTATGTACACAGGGTCCCAGTTACATCCAACAACAAAATGTAAGAGAAAAACGGTAATAACATCTAGGATAAAGCTAAGAAAAACATCAACTAGAAATACACTAAGCCCTAATGTAATAGAAAAACATAATTACAAACAGCAGCACGAACACGAGTCTGTATGAGCAGATGGTCACAGATGAACGCAGCAACAAGAAAACAGATCAGCATCAGCATGTTGTGATATTTTGCAGTGTTTATTCTTATTGTTTATTTATTCATGAGTCTAACAGCCTCAGGGTAGAAGCTGTTCCTCAGTCTAGTGGTTCTACATTTGATGCTCCTCAACCTCCGTCCTGAGGGGAGTGGGGCAAAGAGTGTGTGTGCTGGGTGAGTGGGGTCTTTCATGATGCAGGTGGCTCTTTTCCTGCATCTGGAGGTGTAAATGTCTGTGATAGTGGGGAGAATGACTCCAACAGACTTCAGGACAGGCGAAGGTAGAGAGCTGGCTGACATGATGCAGAGAAGAAAGGTAGATGTTTTATGTGTCCAAGAGACCAAGTGGAAGGGCAGCAAGGTCCGCAGCATTGGAGCAGGGTTCAAACTGTTTTACCATGGTGTGGATAGAAAGAGGAATGGAGTAGGGGTGGTCCCGAAGGAGGAGTTGGCAAATAATGTAGTAGAGGTGAAGAGAGTGTGAGATAGGGTGATGTGCCTGAAGGTAGAAGTAGAAGGTTTGATGCTAAACATAGTCAGTGGTTATACTCCACATGTTGGATGTGATGGGGAAGAGAAAGATACATTTAGTAAAGATCTGGATGAAGTGATAGAGCATTCCCAGGGAGGAAAGAGTGGTGATCGGAGCAGACCTGAATGGACATGTTGGTGAAGGAAACAGAGGGGATGAGGAAGTGATGGGTAGGTTTGGTGTCAAGGAAAGAAACCAGGAAGGACAGATGGTGGTGGATTTTGCCAAGAGAATGGAAATGGCTATAGTCAATACCTATTTCCAAAAGAGGGAGGAACATAGAGTGACCTATAAGAGTGGAGGAAGGAGTACACAGGTCAACTACATTCTGTGTAGAAGAGGAAACCTGAGGGAGATTGGAGACTGTAAGGTTGTGGCAGGGGAGAGCGTGGCCAGACAGCATCGGATGGTTGTGTGTAGAATGACTGTTGTTGTGAAGAAGAGAAAAAGAGTAAAATCAGAGAAGAAGACCAAATGGTGGAAGCTGAAGAAGGAAGAATGTTGTGAGAAATTCAGAGACGAGCTGTTAAAGGCTCTGGGTGGTAAGAAAGAGCTTCCAAGTGACTGGGCTTCTACAGCAACAGTAATTAGAGAGACAGGTAGGAAGGTACTTGGTGTGTCATCTGGACAGAGAACGGATGATAAGGAAACCTGGTGGTGGAATAGTGAAGTGCAGGATGCCATTCAAAGAAACAGATTAGCCAAGAAGAAATATGGATCTGGAGGATGAGTCATAGCTTGGATCAGTGAAATGTTCCCAAAATTTGATCATATTGGATCAGATCATCCAGCAGGACTCAAGGTTACAGAAATTACATTGTGTGCCTGAAGTGAAAAATATTTATGTTATCTCTGACTTCCCAAACAGCCTTGGAAAGGCTGGATATCAAATTTCTCCTGAGACGTGTTACTGAGGACACCATCTGCGTCCACCTATCACTACCCATCCCCCTCCCCGGAGAACTTTCTGTGGGCGCTATCGGAGATGCCGGCTGGTAACATCAACAGAACTGTTTACTCTCTTGAAATGGCTCATGGACAGAATATCACTGCCTCAACCTCAATGCATATGTGATTTGTCTTAAATATGCTTTCTGGTAGAGTTTTTTGATTTCTCATATGGTGACTAAACAGGCAAGATGTGAAAGATCTTTATTATAATACCACAACTTATCCTAATGTTATCTTCCCTTCTTTTCATATCGGCGCTGCCACATAACTTAGGGCACATATCACATAATTGCTGCGGCTTCGTGCACTCATCCCATCTTAAGACGAATGTGCGTAATTCAATCACGTTGTATTGTGCCCTGGTGCAATGGCAATGTCAACAAAGATATTCTGATTCTGATTCTGATATGGCAGTGAGAGGACTGAAGAGAGGAGACAGGAATATAAGGAAATGGGTCATAGAGCAAAGAGGGAAGTAGCTAAGGCAAAGCAGAGGGCGTACAATTAGAGACTGGACACTAAAGAGGGCGAGAAGTCAAAGTCAAAGTCAAAGTCAACTTTATTGTCAGAACTGCAATATGTACAGGACATACACAGGACCGAAATTGCATTTCTCTCAGTCCCTCGGTGCAACAGTAACCATCTAAACACTAAACACTAAAACATTTAATAAACATAAGCATAAAATAGTAAAAAAGTGTAACACTGTCCTGAGTTTTTTCATAATAGTATAAAAGTATGAAAATTTACACCAACACTGAAACACCAAACACCCAATGAACATAAGCATAACATGGAACAATGAAGGACTTGTACCGATTGGCAAGACAGAGGGATCAGGCTGGAAAAGATGTGCAGCAGGTTAGGCTTATTAAAGATGGTAATGGTAATGTTCTAACAAGTGAGGAGAGTGTGATGGGAATATGGAAGGATTGCTTTGAGGAGCTTATGAATGAAGAGACTGAAAGAGAAAGAAGAGTAGAGGTCATAGAAACTGTGGACCAGGAAGTGGGAAAGATTAGTGAGGGTGAAGTCCGGAAAGCTTTGAAAAGAATGAAGAAGGGGAAGGCAGTAGGACCTGATGACATACCAGTGGAGGTTTGGAAATGTCTTGGAGAGGTGGCAGTGAGGTTTTTGACTCAAATATTTAATGGAATATTTGAGGGTGAGAAAATGCCTGAAGAATGGAGAAGAAGTGTGCTGGTTCCCATTTTTAAGAACAAGGGTGATGTACAGAGTTGTAGCAACTACAGGGGAATTAAGTTGATGAGCCACATGAAGATCTGGGAGAGAGTTGAATTGAACGCCTTTTTGATCTGGGAGAGAGTTGTGGAAGCAAGACTTAGACAAGAGGTGACTGTGAGCAGCAGTATGGTTTCATGCCAAGAAAGAGCACCACAGATGCCATCTTTGCTTTGAGAATGCTGATGGAGAAGTACAGAGAGGGTCAGAAAGAACTCCATTGTGTGTTTGTGGATTTAGAAAAGCATATGACAGGGTGCCAAGAGAGGAGGTGTGGTATTGCATGAGGAAATCTGGAGTGGCAGAAAAGTATGTTAGACTGGTACAGGACATGTATGAAGACAGCAGGACAGTGGTGAGATGTGCTGTAGGAGTGACAGATAGCTTCAAGGTGGAGGTGGGATTGCATCAAGGATCGGCTCTGAGCCCCTTCTTGTTTGCTCTGGTGATGGACCGACTAACAGAT
>JBBPBX010071249.1:0-18374 GCA_038048925.1 Garcialebias charrua | reverse complement strand
AGAGTGACGGAGGAACGCACGGATTCCGTGAGGGTTTCCGTGGATTTCTGGGAATGCTCTGGGAGGTGATTAATCTTGGATTATATTATATTGGAGTACGATGGCTGCGCTTCACTTTTTGGCGCTGTGGAGCACTGGTCTATCGCAAAAGAGGGGGACTTCAGCAGGACTTATGACTGAAGCACCCGACGTCTGGTCTGCGCTATGACCTCGAGCAGCTGTGTGCGAGCCTATCCGGGAGGTGTACAGAATCACCCTTGGTCTGTGGACTCTGTTCGCTGTCAAACATCAGAACTCAGCTGTGTGAGAGCTCTTTCTGAGGGGGAGCTGGTCACCCTTGGTTTTCAGGACTCGGGTCGCTGTGGTTTTACATCGGAGGTCGGAGCTGGATCAGTGGAAAAAGTCCCGAATTGGATATTTGGACAGAATTGCCCTCACAGACTGAAGGCTGCAATAAATTAGTGTCTGCCTGATGTGAAAATATTTTATAAATTCTTATCTGACTCCCTTGGAAACAGCCTTGGACGGGCTGGATATCTAATTTCTCCTGACGTGCATACTGTGGAAAACACAGCTGTCTTCTGTCTTGTCTGCTTACCCCCCCCTCCCCCCGGAGAACTTTCCTATGACCGTTATCGGAGTCCCCGGAATGTGTCATGGACAGAAACCTCCCTGCCTCGGCCCATCTCTCTCAACATGCAATATGTTACTGTAACTAAATGTGCTTAAGATATGGTTTTTACTGGATCACGCGGTGTCTTGAAGACAAAACGTGATTCATCTTTTTTTAATATCTACGCTATAAAACCCCGTGTCTTGACCTGTTTTCCTACCTTTGACCTTCATCTGGGGACAGATGAGAGCGGCCGCGCTATGAACATATCATGTGTTGATAAACATGTCATGTGTTTTGATAAGCTGCAGCTTATTGCACTTATACTCTCTCCTGGATGACTGCAATTACATATTTACGCTGTATCGGTGAAAATTGATGCAATGTTAATAAACCTATCTTGTATCTCTTGTATCTTGTATCTTGTATCCTGACATCGATGAATCTGCAGCAAAAAGGTGTAGTCTACTGTTTGCAGTTCAAGATGAAATCTTAAAGAACATTGAAAAGGAGGAGCAGCTGGCCAGCCCTTCAGCTATGCAGGTACAGAACTACCTATCGGAGGTTCCTGTCGAAAGGGGCCAGGACCCATTGGTCTACTGGAGGATTAATAAAAAATTGTTTCCCTCATCTTGCTCTACTTGCCCGAACGTACCTCTCTGTCCCATGCACAAGCATTGAAAGCGAGCACCTGTTTAGCTTGGCTGGACATGTAGTAGATGAGAAAAGAAGTCGCCTTTCTGGTGACAAAGCAGAAATGCTTTTGTTCATCAAGAAAAACCTGCCACTAATGAAAAAGTGACTGGAATAAGTCTGTGAAGACAAACTTACCTGTGCGAGTGTTATTTCTTATTACCGTATTTTCCGTTGTATAGGTCGCACCGTTGTATAGGTTGCAGTGTCTAATATTTATCAATAAATTGGAAAAATCCATAAATAGGTTGCACCGGTGTATAGGTCGCACCATGGTCGCACCTACCGGTACGTCACCGCCGACGTAACGCGTCATCCACCGCTGACGTGCCGCGTCACCGCTGAGTCAACCCGGAAATATGGACCAAGTGTTTACCTCTGCTGCAAGGAGCACACAGCAAGGCTTTAAGAAGATTAACACTTAAAAAAAATTATTTGTTGGATAAAAATTATAGCAAATATGTTTCTGAGCTGAACTTTTCTTTAATAAATGAACGTAATTGTGAAATGAGCTGGATTAAAAAAGTTGTTTCGCTAGTTACCGGCACGTCTGATGAAAACAAAACGAGCACGTGCAGCACCGGAAATGCATGCAGCGAACAGACCCGCATGAATTGGAACGGTGTTTGAATTTTAGCAGGCTAAACACCTCAAAAATATATTTGTTAGCTGACTTTTTTTAAAGACTGAACGTAATTGTGAAATGAGCTGGATTAAAAAAGTTGTTTCGCTAGTTACCGGCACGTCTGATGAAAACAAAACGAGCACGCGCAGCATCGGAAATGCATGCAGCGAACAGACCCGCATGAATTGGAACGGTGTTTGAATTTTAGCAGGCTAAACACCTCAAAACTATATTTGTTAGCTGACTTTTTTAAAGACTGAACGTAATTGTGAAATGAGCTGGATTAAAAAAGTTGTTTCGCTAGTTACCGGCACGTCTGATGAAAACCAAACGTGCACGCGCAGCACCGGAAATGCAGAGAACAGACCTGCAGGAATTGATATTTTAATTTTAGCAGGATAAACACCTCAAAAAATATATTTGTTAGCTGCCTTTTTTGTAAGACTGTGTCTCAGTTTAATTTTTGTTAATAAATGATTACAAATCAGCTTATTTCAGAATGTAAACACCACCAACATCATTAAAATTAGACTACAGAAACTCCTAACAAAATATTTGTTGGCTGCCTTTTTTGTAAGACTGTGTCTCAGTTTAATTTTTGTTAATAAATGATTACAAATCAGCTTATTTCAGAATGTAAACACCACCAACATCATTAAAATTAGACTACAGAAACTCCTAACAAAATATTTGTTGGCTGCCTTTTTTGTAAGACTGTGTCTCAGTTTAATTTTTGTTAATAAATGATTACAAATCAGCTTATTTCAGAATGTAAACACCACCAACATCATTAAAATTAGACTACAGAAACTCCTAACAAAATATTTGTTGGCTGCCTTTTTTGTAAGACTGTGTCACAGTTTAATTTTTGTTAACCAGTGAACTTTGACAGTTACCGGTACCGGTACACCCACACACCGTAAATAAAGCAGCTTTGAAATTACTACCGGTACCTGTACACCCGCACATAAAGATGACTGAAACAGATATGTTTTTGTGGTTTTTATTTACAAATTTACAAATTATTTACAGTAGAAACTCATTCAAAGCCCAAAAACTCCTCGTCCTCTGTGTCGCTTTGGAAAAGTTCAGCCAGTTCTTGAGACAGACTGCCAGAGGTGAGAGGTCCCTCCTCCTCCTCCTCCTCCTCTTCACTGCTGTCCTCTGCCTCAGCACCAGCTCCAGCAGGCCGGGGGAGGATGCCCGCCTTCTTGAACCCAGCCTTGATGGTGCGGGTGGTGACCGAAGCCCAGGCCTTGTCCACCCACTCCACTGCCTGGGCGAAGGTGGCGTGCCGCATCCTCCCCGTCGCTGTGAAGCTGTGCTCTCCACCGATCATCCACTGCTCCCACAACTTCCTCAGGGAGGCCTTGAAACTCCTGTTGACCGAGATATCAAGGGGTTGCAGGAGTTTCGTCAGCCCCCCTGGGATGATTGTGGGAACAGTGTTGAGTGTCTTCACCTTCGCCTTCATGGCGTCCGTAATATGGGCCCTCATGCTGTCCATGACGAGCAGAGCCTTCTTGGTCCTAAAGAACCCGTCGGGACGATGGACGAAGCACTTGGTGATCCAGTGAAGCATCATCGCTTCGTCCATCCATCCCTTCGGGTTCACGGCCACCACCACCCTGGAGCAGAAGTCCTCCTTCGGAATGGTCTTTCTCTTAAAGATGACCATGGGGGGGAGTTTGCAGCCGTCAGCACCACAAGCCAGAACCACTGTGAAGTGGGACTTCTCGTCGCCTGTGGTGAGGATGTTGACAGTCTTCTCCCCCTTCTGGGAGACACTCCTCCCTAGAGGAATATCAAACGTGAGCGGTACCTCATCCATATTAATCACATGGTCGGCAGTGATCCCATGCGTCTCAACCTGGCGTGAGAAAGACAAAAGGCAGACATTAGCGTCGGGCTACAGTACGGTAAACAAAAGAAGCAGACATTAGCCGGTACTGGTAGCACCCTCTCACAGTGGATGAACCAGTTGGCTGATGAAAGCCGAAACCAGCTGCTCACATGATGGAGGACCATCAGCCTAACAATGGATCGTTAGCACCCTGAAGGACACATCGATCCATCGTTAGGCTGATGGTCCTCACATAGTCCTGATGGTCCTGACAAAGAAAGGCACATAAAAGCGAGTTCCGTCACTAGGGGGCGCTCGTATGTCAAAAATTCGTAAGTAGGAACACATAGTAAAAAAAAAAATAAAAAAAAATTTTTTTTTTTTTTTTAAATAAATGAATACATGTACAGTACTGGACAGTCACCAAGCACTTAGCCTATCCTAACACAGTTTTTAAAGATGAAGGAATAAGTTGAATTGTCTCCCTTTCACATAAAGGGAGCAAGCTCCCTATGGAGCCTGCAGGGAGGAGGGAGACAATTCAACTGATTCCTTCATCTTTAAAAACTGTGTTAGGATAGGCTAAGTGCTTGGTGACTGTACAGTACTGTACATTTATCTATTTATTAAAAATATACAGTATATACAGTATTTTTATTTTTTATTGTTTTTTATTTATAAATAGATAAATGTACAGTACTGTACAGTCACCAAGCACTTAGCCTATCCTAACACAGTTTTTAAAGATGAAGGAATCAGTTGAATTGTCTCCCTCCTCCCTGCAGGCTCCATAGGGAGCTTGCTCCCTTTATGTGAAAGGCAGACAATTCAACTTATTCCTTCATCTTTAAAAACTGTGTTAGGATAGGCTAAGTGCTTGGTGACTGTCCAGTACTGTACATGTATTCATTTATAAAAAAAATAAATAAAAAAAAGTAAAAAAAAAAAAAATAAATTTTTATTTTTTTTTTAATGAGATGCATGCTCGTAAGTCCGGGACCTCGTAAGTCAGAGCGCTCGTAAGTCGGGGACTACCTGTAATGATCACTTTTTAGGCTGTGAACAGCTACGGTAGTTGTGGATGTCACCAGCAAACTGGTTGATCCACTATGAGAGGGTGCTATTTTCAAGACCTGCAACCACCTGCAACATAAAAATGTTTCTTTGTTTGTCAACATCACATCACATGTCCACATTTATATTAAACCAGTGCTCCACAGTCACTGGTTGACTTTAAACAAGGCTTAAAGACCTTTATTTTTAAGCAAGCCTACTGTACTCTGCCTCCACATGATTTTATCTCTGATCTTATTTGATATTATCATTGTTTTAATTGATTTTATTATTGTTTTTTGTTGTTTTATCACTGATCTTACCGGTAATTGATTTTATCAGTTGTTTTTTATCTTTAATTTTAGCTGCACTTTATAGCACTTTGAGATTTTTGTTAATAAAACGTGCATTATAAATGAAATTCATTATTATTACCGTATTATTATTAAATATATTAAAATTTAGCAAGAAGTGCGTTAAACACACAAAAAAAAGTAAACAAAGAATCGAGCGCGCACCCACTCACCACAAACTCGCTGTGAGCTCTGATTTTATTTTAAATTAATACGGTATATTAAATTTTAGCAAGATGCAGGTACCGTACGTTTAACACACACAAAATAATACCATGTTAGCTTAGCTGCGGGTACCAGACGACACACAAAGGCAGACATCTTCGTACATTAAACAAAGAAATGCGGGCGCAATGACAACAAACTCGCTGTGAGCGTGCGATGTTATTTTAAATTAATCTATTAAAATCTAGCAAGATACAGGTACCGTACGATTAACACAACACACAGAAAAAAAAATCATGTTAGCTTAGCTTAGCTTAGCTAGCGGTACTGGTACCAGGCGACACACGAAGGAGACATCTTCGTACATTAAACAAAGAAACGCGCGCACTGACAACAAACTCGCTGTGAGCACGCGATTTTATATTAAATTAATCTATTAAAATTTAGCAAGATACAGGTATGTTTAACACACTAAAAAAAAGCAGGTCAGCATACCTGCCAGCTCACGAAGGCACGGAAGGTGTCCAGCTTCTCCTGGAAGTCAGCGGGGAGCTTCTGGCACATGGTGGTCCGAGTCCTGATGGAGAGTTCCTGGCACTTCATGAAGCGAAGCACCAGCTCGGACCACCAATGAACTCCGTGATGCCCATGTCCTTGGCGAGAGCGATGGCATGGAGGCGCAGCTGAACTGTGGAGACCCCTCTCCCACACGCGCGCTCCGAGAGGACCCAGGACTTGACTTTGTCCTCCAGCTGTGGCCACCTGGCTCTCTTGCCCCTGTTCGCCCGCTTGGTCCTCCTCATGGCCTGGATCACCGCCTCGGACTTCCTCCATCCGCGGATCACCTTCTCACTGACCCCGTACTGGCGGTCAGCGGCTCGGTTCCCGTGAACCACGGCGAATTTCACCACCTCCAATTTAAAATCAGCCGTGTAGGATTTTCTCTTTGGAGGCATGGCTGCTGTTCTGTTGTTCTTCTTCTGTTGTTGTTCGCTGTTGCATCTGTCCTACTCCCACAGAGATGTAGCCGGGGTGATGGGCTTTTATGCTCAATACACAAACAGGTAACTTCCTCCCAGCCAGCATGTCTGCAGGTACTGTACTGGTTAAAAAAAATAAATACCGGTACAGGTCTCTTTAGCGCCCATAGCGACCGAAAGTGGTACTGCACTGTGCCCCTAGCGGCCGAAAGTGGTACTGCACTGCGCCCCCTAGCGACCGAAAGTGGTACTGCACTGCGCCCCCTAGCGGCCAAAAGTGGTACTGCACCCTTTTCTGCCAAAGTTTAAAAAAAATTTTTAAAAAAAATTGTATAGGTCGCACTGGTGTATAGGTCGCAGGCCTTGAAAAAAATCATAAAAAAACATAAAAAAGGTGCGACCTATACACCGGAAAATACGGTACCCACTGACTTGAAAATGTTACACATGCTGCATTATCTTTTTTTGTTTTGTTTTTTTAAATTTTAAATGAAAATAGAAATTAATTTAAAATGTAACAAGTGAAAGAGTAAAATGAACTGATTTTTTTATAGTTACACTTTGTTTACAATAAAGTAAGATGGGAAAATTTAAGGTACATTTTGACCTTTTCACGCCTGAAAATCGGTATCGGACAAAATCGGAATCGGCAGGTCAGACTTTCTAAAAATCGGTGATCGGCCAGAAAATTGAAATCGGTGCACCCCTATTAAAAAATGTTTAAATTATTATTGATCATGCATCAATTTGCATACCGACCTAATCGCTCAACCGACGATGCCATCTCCTCTGCCCTCCACACAGCTCTCACACATCTGGACACGAAGGACTCTTATGTTAGAATGCTGTTCATCGACTTCAGCTCGGCATTCAACACCATCATCCCCCAACAGCTCATCCATAAACTGGACAGTCTGGGGCTGAACACCTCAATGTGTAACTGGCTGCTAGATGCTGGTGAAGATTCTCAGTCGTCCAGGACATGATGAAATCAAAAAAGGCGTTCAATACAGGATCAACTGGACTTTATTTGTTGCAGAAAACGTTTCGACTTCTGTCCAGAAGTCTTTTTCAATTCTGAATGGAAGCTGTGAGAACGAGAAGTTTTATACAGGCTTACAAGTCACGCACCAACATGTGAAATTGGAAACTGAAAAAACACCACAAATTAAATAACATGCCCATTCTATTTAAATTGACAAAACGACCCATCCCAGCTTAACAAAAGGGGTTTGTAACACATACATGTAAATTGAAAGATCACACCAGGAGGTTCCCTTGAGGTCTCTGTTAGAAGACACAAAACTGTATGTAAATTGACAAACAACACCTCCCAAATAACAACAGAGGCTACTCAGAGAACTTTGTTAGTCTAATTTACAGACAAGGCATCCCTGCTCCCATCCGGTGTAAAACGTTTCGGAATCAAATCCAAAACTGAGTTATAAGTCTTAGACAGTTGAAATCTCAGACCTCCTCCTCTGTTAAGAGAAGGTTTCTCTCTCTTAACATACACAGCTTCCTTTACCCCCCTCTCAAACCATCTGTGTTCTCGGTCCAAAATTTGAACATTCTGGTCCTCAAAGGAGTGTCCCTTGTCCGTGAGGTGGAGGTGAACAGCAGAGTTTTGTCCAGAGGAGGTTGCTCTCCTATGTTGAGACATTCTTTTGTGGATAGGTTGCTTCGTTTCTCCGATGTAACGGTCTGAGCAGACTTCGCTGCACTGGACTGCATAAATGCATAAATTAACTGCATAAATTAACTGGCTGCTAGACTTCCTGACCGGGAGACCACAGACAGTACGCATCGGGAGTAACACATCTAGCACCATCAAATTGAACACAGGGGCCCCACAAGGATGTGTGCTGAGCCCCTTCTATTCACCCTGCTAACACACGAGTGCACACCATCGTACAGCTCCAACCACTTCATCAAGTTTGCGGACGACACAACAGTGGTAGGTCTCATCAGCAACAACGATGAGACTGACTACAGGAACAAGGTGAGCCGCTTGGCCTTGTGGTGCGGACACAACAATCTCACTCTCAACGTGGAGAAGACAAAGGAGATTGTCGTGGACTTCAGGAAGAGGGATGCACAACACCCCTCCCTGGGCTGCCACCTTACCGTGGTGGAGGGGTTTGAGTGTCCCAATGATCCTAGGAGCTATGCTGTCAGGGGCTTCATGCCCCTAGTAGGGTCACCCAAGGCAGACAGGTCCTAGGTGAGGGACCAGACAAAGCGCAGCCCAAAGACCCCTTATGATGAGTTCAATTAATGGAAACAATGTTCCCTCGCCCGGACGCGGGTCACCGGGGCCCCACTCTGGAGCCAGGCCCGGAGGAGGGGCACGTTGGCGAGCGCCTGGTGGCCGGGCTTTTACCCATGGAGCTCGGCCGGGCACAGCCCGAAGAGGAGACGTGGGTCCCCCTTCCCATGGGCTCACCACCTGTGAGAGGGGCCAAAGGGGTCGGGTGCATTGTGGAATGGGTGGTGGCCGAGGGCGGGGACCCTGGCGGTCTGATCCTCGGCTACAGAAGCTGGCCATTGGGACATGGAATGTCACCTCTCTGGTGGGGAAGGAGCCTGAGCTAGTGTGTGAGGTTGAGAGGTTCCGGCTAGACAATAGTCGGACTCACCTCAACGCATGGCTCTGGCTCTGGAACCAGTTTCCTTGAGAGGGGTTGGACACTCTTCCACTCTGGAGTTGTCCCTAGTGAGAGGCGCCGAGCAGGAGTGGGCATACTTGTTGCTAGGGATGCACCAATACCGATACCAGTATCGGGTATCGGTTCGATACCATGTGCGTTTACTCGTACTCATAAAAGGGCTCCGATACTACAGGACCCGATACCAGTTTCATTTCATTTCATTGACTATGTAAAAGTTCAAATGTAAAACATTTTATCTTTTTGTACAAGTTTGGACATTCTTTAAGCCCTGAAAGTATGTCCAAACTTGTACAAAAAAATAAAATGCCTCTGCATGGTCCCTCTGCGCGCGCGCACTGAGCCGTGCGGCTTCGGCGTTCTCCTCCTGTGTGTCCGCTCCTCCTCTGAGTCCTCCCTTTCGAGCGACAGAGCGCAAGGTGCAGGTCTTCTGTGTGTGTGCGCGTGTGTTTTTGAGGCGTGAGCTGCAGCAAACTCCGTTTGGCTGCAGGACTCTTCGTGTTGATGTGGGGGGTGCAGCGAATCAAAGCGCAGCCCCCCCCCCCCCCCACACACACACACACTGCTGAACACATAAACAATCCCCCCTCCCCTCCTTTCTGACGGAGGCTCCAAGTTGCTGGTGAAGATTGAACGGAGTTCAGTGCAGATAAAGTCAGTGACAGCTGGGGTGACAGCTGAAATAAGAAGGTTGATTTTCCCTCTGGGGAACATGAATAAGTAAAGTTAAATAATAAAGTCTGTAGTTAAATAAAACAGGTTTTTGAGCTGCATGCATTCAACTGAGACTTGTTGCTGTCTAAACTAGTTATTGAATCAAGTTACTTATGTAGGTAAACATAGATGTTTAACCCTTTAAAATACACTTGCTTGTTACTTGAAGCTGAATTGTTTAAAAACAGTTTGCACTTTTCAGAGAGCATTTTTAATAAACGTTGGCAAAATGTTACAATTTTATTTGATCAACAACACAAAAAAGTTTCAGGCTCAGGATTTTTTTTCACTTTAAGCCCTGTACTTTACAGATTACCAATAGTAATGTACTTTGTTTATTTATGTTTGAAGTGTCTGAAAATAAACAGTTTAAGTTAATTAGAATGATTTAAAAAAAATATTAATTAGTACTTGTATCGGTACTTGGTATCGGCAAGTACTTCAATGTAAGTACTTGTACTCGGTTTTCAAAAATCTGGCATCGGTGCATCCCTACTTGTTGCCCCCCATCTTGGTGCCTGTACGTTGGGGTTCACCCCGGTGAACGAGAGGGTAGCCTCCCTTCGCCTACGTGTGGGGGGACGGGCTCTGACTGTTGTTTGTGCCTATGCGCCAAACGGCAGCAGATTACCCACCCTTTTTGGAGTCCTTGGAGGGGGTATTGGAGGGTGCGCCTCCTGGGGACTCCCTTGTTCTGCTGGGGGACTTCAACCTCACGTGGGCAATGACAGTGAGACCTGGAGGGGTGTGGTTGGGAGGAACGGACCCCCTGATCTGAACCCGAGCGGTGTTCTGTTGTTGGACTTCTGTGCTCGTCATGGATTGTCCATAACGAACACCATGTTCAGGCATAAGGGTGTCCATATGTGCTCTTGGCACCAGGACACCCTAGGTCGTAGTTCGATGATCGACTTTGTTGTCGTCTCATCTGATCTGCGGCCGCATGTCCTGGACACTCGGGTGAAGAGAGGGGCGGAGCTGTCAACTGACCACTACCTGGTGGTGAGTTGGCTCCGATGGTGGGGGAGGATGCCGGTCAGACCTGGCAGACCCAAACGTATTGTGAGGGTCTGCTGGGAACGTCTGGCAGAGTCTCCCGTAAGACGGAGCTTTAACTCCCACCTCCGGGAGAGCTTTGAACACGTTCCGAGGGAGGCGGGGGACATTGAGCCCGAGTGGGCCATGTTCCGCGCCTCTATTGTCGAGGTAGCTTATCGGAGTTGTGGCCGCAAGGTTGTTGGTGCCTGTCGTGGTGGCAATCCTCGAACCCGGTGGTGGACGCCAGCGGTGAGGGATGCTGTCAAGCTGAAGAAGGAGTCCTATTGGGCCTTTTTGGCCTGTGGGACCCCGGAAGCAGCAGATAGGTACCGGCAGTCCAAGCGGCATGCGGCTCGGGTGGTTGCTGAGGCAAAAACTCGGGCGTGGGAGGAGTTCGGAGAGGCCATGGAGAATGACTTCCGTACGGCTTCGAGGCGATTCTGGTCCACCATCCGGCGTCTCAGGGGGGGAAAGCGGTACGCGACCAACACCATTTATGGTGGGGATGGCGTGCTGTTGACCTCAACTCGGGATGTTGTGAGTCGGTGGGCGGAATACTTCGAAGACCTCCTCAATCCTACTGGCACGTCTTCCACTGAGGAAGCGGAGCCTGGGGACTTTGGGTCGGGCTCTCCAATCTCTGGTGCTGAGGTCGCCGAGGTGGTTAAAAAGCTCCGCGGTGGCAAGGCTCCGGGGGTGGATGAGATTCGTCCTGAGTTCCTTAGGGCTCTGGATGTTGTGGGGTTGTGTTGGCTTACGCGACTCTGCAATATCGCGTGGACATCGGGGGCAGTTCCCTTGGATTGGCAGACTGGGGTGGTGGTTCCCCTATTCAAAAAGGGGGACCGTAGGGTGTGTTCCAACTATAGGGGATCACACTCTTAAGCCTCCCTGGTAAGGTCTATTCAGGGGTTCTGGAGAGGAGGGTCCGTCGGATAGTCGAACCTCGGATTCAGGAGGAGCAGTGTGGTTTTCGTCCTGGTCGTGGAACACTAGACCAGCTCTACACCCTCAACAGGGTCCTGGAGGGTGCGTGGGAGTTTGCCCAACCAGTTTACATGTGCTTTGTGGACTTGGAGAAGGCATTCGACCGCGTCCCTCGGGGGGTTCTGTGGGGGGTACTCCGGGAGTATGGGGTACCAGGCCCTTTGATATGGGCTGTTAGGTCCCTGTACGACCGGTGTCAGAGCTTGGTCCGCATTGCTGGCAGTAAGTCGGGCTCGTTTCCTGTGAGAGTTGGACTCCGCCAAGGTTGCCCTTTGTCACCGATTCTGTTCATAACTTTTATGGACAGAATTTCTAGGCGCAGCCAAGGTGTTGAGAGGATCCGTTTTGGTGGCCTTAGAATCTCTTCTCTGTTTTTTGCAGATGATGTGGTCCTATTGGCTTCATCAGTTCGTGATCTACAGCTTTCGCTGGAGCGGTTTGCAGCTGAATGTGATGCGGCCGGGATGAGGATCAGTTCCTCCAAATCCGAGGCCATGGTCTTGAGCCGGAAAAGGGTAGCATGCCTTCTCCGGGTCGGGGAGGAGGTCCTGCCCCAAGTGGAGGAGTTTAAGTATCTCGGGGTCTTGTTCACGAATGAGGGAAAACTGGAGCGTGAGATCGATAGGCGGATAGGTGCAGCGTCCGCAGTGAAGCGGGCGCTGTACCGGTCTGTCGTGGTGAAGAGAGAGCTGAGTCAAAAGGCAAAGCTCTCAATTTACCGATCGATCTATGTTCCTACCCTCATCTATGGTCATGAGCTCTGGGTTATGACCGAAAGAACGAGATCTCGGATACAAGCGGCTGAAATGAGTTTTCTCCGCAGGGTGTCTGGACTCTCCCTTAGAGATAGGGTGAGAAGCTCAGTCATCCGGGAGGGACTCGGAGTAGAGCCGCTGCTTCTCCACATCGAGAGGAGCCAGTTGAGGTGGCTCGGGCATCTGGTTAGGATGCCTCCTGGACGCCTCCCTGGTGAGGTGTTCCGGGCATGTCCCACCGGGAGGAGACCCAGAGGAAGACCCAGGACACGCTGGAGGGACTATGTTTCTCGGCTGGCCTGGGAACGCCTTGGGATTCCCCCAGAGGAGCTGCTCCAAGTGGCTGGGGAGAGGGAAGTCTGGGCCTCCCTACTTAGGCTGCTACCCCCGCGACCCGACCCCGGATAAGCGGAAGAAAATGGATGGCTTTCTCCGCAAGCTGAAAAGGGCTGGAGCTTCAACTAGGGCTGGGCGATATGAGGAAAATATTATATCGCAATATTTTTGGGCTATATCACGATACACGATATATATCGCGATATCTCCAAAATCAATGAAAAAATGATTCAAAATTGATTAAAAAATGTCAACACTAAATTTGAACAAACTTAAATATTTTATTTTAACCATCAATTGCACACATAAATAAAAAGTACTTCAAGCAAAAAGGAAGAATAAATAATTTAAACTTAAAAAGGTGCTCTTGTGCTTTTAACATTAAAAAAATATTAAATCAAAACATTTAAGGCCTTTAAAATACAAAAACAAAAGTGTAAACAGTGGCCATAAAATTTACTGACCCAGAACAGTCACAGGTAACAACTCTCAACTATTTGCATGTGCTGGTAATTTTTAACAACAAACCACAAAATGTGCACAAGTTTCAAACTGTGCCAAGTTCAGGCAATGTCTGCAAAACCTCTGAACAAGAACAGATTTATCACAGTGAGCCTCTGTGTACTGTATCCGGTTTTATTGTGAAAGGGTCAGGGGTTGTTTCCGGGTTCACGAAGACGTTCTCTAAGTTGCTCTACAAAGTGTCGCATTGAATCCTTGTGTAAAACACGACAGCCTCCACTCAGAAACGTGAACCGAGAGGTGGAGACATTATTAAATCAGCTGTATCGCTAAAGACACGGTCAGTCTCAGCTGTGGAAGAAGACGGCTAACGCGTTAGCCATCTTGTTAGCCGCTAAGGACCGTGTCTTTAGCGATAATGATAAAATGCTGATTTAATAATGTCTCCACCTCTCTCTGCGGTGCACGCATGACTAAATGAGCTCAGACCCGTGGTTTGTTTTAATGAAGCAGCAGGCTGGAAAAACACTTGGTTCTGCCGTTTCATCATGCTCCACTCCGCTGTTTAAATGGTGAAAAAGATTCGTAGTTCCGACCTTTCTTCGGGACTATTTTCAGCATCGTCTACAAAAACATTTTTTATGCCCTCATCTGACAATTTAATCCAAACTAGCTCAGAACATTGTTTTCCCCCCTCAGCAGCGTGCAGCGCTCTTCATATCTGCCGTGTTTACATGTTGTGCTGAAAGTCTCCGCGGCTCCGTCCTCCTCCTGCAGCCTGCAGGAAGGAGGGGGGCGAGTGGGGGCCCTCGCGACAGCAGGAGGATCCTCGATATACACGATATAGCCCTTTTAACCATCGTACATAAAATATCGCGATACATCGAGTATATTCGATATATCGCCCACCCCTAGCTTCAACCCTTATCATGTGCACCTTCTACAGGGGTGCCATAGAAAGTGTCCTGACCAGCTGCATCACGGTGTGGTTTGGTGCATGTACTGCATCATGCCGCAAGAGCCTCCAGCGCATCGTGAGAGCAGCTGAGAAGATCGTCGGCACCTCCTTGCCCTCACTGCAGGACTTACACAGCAAACGCCTCACTCGGAAAGCCCACTGCATGGCAGGTGATCCCACACACCCACTACACAGCCGCTTTAGACTGCTGCCATCAGGGAGGAGACTGAGGAGTCTCCAGGCTCGTACCAGTAGACTGAGAGACAGCTCTGTTCATCAGGCAGTCAGAATGCTAAACACTCTGCCTGCTCTGCCTCCCCTCCCATTTGAACTGCCTTAACACAAAAAACTTTCTCACACATTACCACTCAACACAAAGTTTTTAACACTGGACTCTGTGTCATCAAACGGGTTATTCACTAAACTCTCGGTCATGTGCTCATTCAGTTTGCACTACTTCTCATATTTGCACTAATGTTTGTATTACATTACTGCCTATAGTCATACTACTGTTTACATTCACTGTTTACATTTATTAATACGGTTTACATTTATTACTACTGCTTTACATTTATTACTACTGTTTACATTTACACTAATTTTATATACACTACTGCAGATACATATACAGCATTCTCTGACTAGCCTTATCTAAGGATGCCAAATGTGCCTCACTGCATATGCCACTTTGCCTATATACCAACATCAAATACCTCATACATATACTGTGTACATTAACTTATATGCTGCTGTGCCACTCTTTGCAAATGTCAATGCTAGAACCTTCAGTTTATTTTATAGATATACTTTTTATACTACTATGCAAAAACTCAGGACAGTATTACACTTTTATTATTTCATTTTATGCTTATGTTCATTGGGTGTTTGGTGTTTTAGGGGTGTTTGGTGTTTCAGTGTTGGTGTAAATTTTCATACTTTTATACTATTATGAAAAAACTCAGGACAGTGTTACACTTTTACTATTTTATGCTTATGTTTATTAAATGTTTTAGTGTTTAGTGTTTAGATGGTTACTGTTGCACCGAGGGACTGAGAGAAACGCAATTTCGGTCCTGTGTATGTCCTGTACATATTGCAGTTCTGACAATAAAGTTGACTTTGACTTTGATCAGGATATTTTAGAGACATTCAACTAGTTCATATAGACATCATCCTGTTTTTAAACTCACTCCTGTGGCTAAGATAATGAAATTAATGTGACAATTTATCACAGTGACTTTAGGGGTGCAATTGACTTTTATTTTGTTAATTTTTATTTAGTTTTATTTGTAACACAACATGACATTTTACTAAACAATGGTGACACTCAATTGCACATATAAAAATAAGAATATTAACTAGGGATGTCCCGATCCGATCAAGTGATCGGAAATCGGTCCCGATCACGTGATTTCAGACTCGAATCGGGCGTTACACACCGATCAGGGATCGGATATATATGTGTATATTTATTCGAAACACAAACGGGAATATTATATTAACTGTATGTTGTGTTACAGAGTCAAATTGTCTCGAAACAAAACGTGCACAATATTTTTGCAGCAGCGCCTGCCGTAAAGCAGTGACTGTCGTAAAAAAGAAACGGAACGCGGCATTAGCTTTAAGTGGAGGTAGCGATTTATTCTAAACACAAACGGGAATATTATATTAAAGCTACAGTATGTAAGATTGTAATGTAGTCTGTAACTTTTCAAACAATATATTTTTAACATATTTCTTCACTCAGTCACTATCTACTGACAAACTGATGTTAGACAAAGTAATCTCTGAAAAAAACTATAGTCCCCTTGCTTCTCTATCAGCATTTATAAAAACACTGAAAACACAGAGTGACCAGGACACTGACAGCCAATAAAAACAGAGTTATTTTCATGCACGAGCTTCCCCCGCCCATCCCCCGCCTCTCCCAGCCGGCATCGCGCATCAGCGCACGTTCCCGTTCAAACAGTAGCTGTGTCAACATGGCGGAGGATAAACCCATAACTTTTTCGGGAACAAACGTTCCACTAAAACTTCCAATTCCTCGATTGGCGCAGGTTAGGAAACCCAACACAGTTAAACAGAAGAAGACCCATGAAGAAAAGAAAGAAACAAAAAAAAAGCCGATCGAGCACGGAATCGAATAAACATCGGAGGTGCTTTTCAGAGGTGGCGAGAGCTTCGTGTGCTCAAAGGATTGCAAAGCGATGCAGAGTTAGCAACAATCCTGCTTGACAAGTAAGTGTCTTTGCTTGAATCATGTGATAGCGCAAATGCCATGATATTATCTACAACAGGCTAAAACCGTTTTCCGGCCTACAGCTGACGTGATGCTAATTGTAGCAGCTAACTCATTCAACCTCAGTATTGTTTCGATACGTACATTTAGTTATCCTAACTTATTGTATTGTGGATCAGCAAGCAGATATGATGAAAGTACTGTAACTGCGCTGTCTGTGTAAGAGAGGCATGATCACAACAACTAGCAATTAGCATATTGTCTGCAGATCATTTGGTGTTCATAATCGAAAAGTCTGTTAGTTCTACTACACAATAAATGTTGTTGATGCATACATGTCAACCTCTTTGGACGTTTACCTGTATAAAGGGCCTCAAAAATCATTAATTTTTGGAATAAAATCTGTAAAACTGGCGGTGGGGTGGACGAGTTTGTCTGCTGCGGACATGAGCAGGATGAGAGCGTAAAAAGTTCAAATTTTACTTCTAGCAGCAGAACAGGATGGAAGATGGCTGTTTGATGCTATTTTTTAAATCATCCTACATGCTTTGATATGTTAGATAAATTTGTCATTGTGTGATAAATGTGTTGAAAAGAATATCTGATTATTGTTTGAACTACATTATATGTTTTTATGCAGAGATGATGACTTTGGGGAAGGTCTGAGAAGTACAGTAGTGAATTTGGGGAGACTCCCATTCAGGTTTTGGAAACAAGGTAAGTAAGGGGAAACTGTATTTATGTCAAGATTATTTTATGGTTTGCACTGCAACTAATATAACTGTGATCATAATATTATTACAAATTTTACTTCTAGCAGCAGAACAGGATGGAAGATGGCTGTTTGATGCTATTTTTTAAATCATCCTACATGCTTTGATATGTTAGATACATTTGTCATTGTGTGATAAATGTGTTGAAAAGAATATCTGATTATTGTTTGAACTACATTATATGTTTTTATGCAGAGATGATGACTTTGGGGAAGGTCTGAGAAGTACAGTAGTGAATTTGGGGAGACTCCCATTCAGGTTTTGGAAACAAGGTAAGTAAGGGGAAACTGTATTTATGTCAAGATTATTTTATGGTTTGCACTGCAACTAATATAACTGTGATCATAATATTATTACAAATTTTACTTCTAGCAGCAGAACAGGATGGAAGATGGCTGTTTGATGCTATTTTTTAAATCATCCTACATGCTTTGATATGTTAGATACATTTGTCATTGTGTGATAAATGTGTTGAAAAGAATATCTGATTATTGTTTGAACTACATTATATGTTTTTATGCAGAGATGATGACTTTGGGGAAGGTCTGAGAAGTACAGTAGTGAATTTGGGGAGACTCCCATTCAGGTTTTGGAAACAAGGTAAGTAAGGGGAAACTGTATTTATGTCAAGATTATTTTATGGTTTGCACTGCAACTAATATAACTGTGATCATAATATTATTACACAATTTTAAAATGTAGATGGTAAGGTTGTATGTCTAATATTGTTTATGAAATTTATTTCCACCAGATATTACGGTAGGCAGAAACAAAAACCAAAGTTTAATAGTTGTTTTTATATAATCCATCCATCCATTTTCGTCCGCTTATCCGGGGTCGGGTCGCGGGGGTAGCAGCCTAAGTAGGGAGGCCCAGACTTCCCTCTCCCCAGCAAGTTGTTGATGCATACATGTCAACCTCTTTGACCAGCACTGAGGACTGACCCATGGAGACCAGTTGAAGACCATCTTCACGCGGGGTGTCCTCCAAAGATCTGTGGCAGGGTGTGGCCTTGGGGCAATTTCAATCCCAAAAATCCTCAATTAAAAGAAAATAACTTTTAAACGAGTTGATGAAGTTTATAAATGAACCTTAAAAAATGTATATATATATATATA
>JBBPBX010071248.1:0-18374 GCA_038048925.1 Garcialebias charrua | reverse complement strand
GTTGCGCGCATATGTGTGTGCGCGTGTGTGTGTGTGTGTGCGCGCGTATGTCAGGGCTTGTTTGTGTAACTTCTCTATTATGGCTGTGACAGGAAGGCCCGTCTCTCCACGTGCATGTGGCTGAATTCTTGGTGTGTTCTGACTGTTTTTAGCCTGAGGTGGCGTCTGAACAAATAACTGCAAGGCCATGTTGTAATGAGATTATCCAGAGAATATTTTTCATTCAGACAACAAAGTTAAAAATGAGTTCACATAAAACCAGATGATTTCATTCCCTTGCACTGCACCATTATGGACTGAAGTCCATGCTCCTTATTTCATGTAATCCTTTGTTTATCTGGTAGTACCTGCCGAAGATTTGAGGGTAACAATTTGGGAGGAATGTTGTGTTTTACACTTTGTCAGCTGTGTTTGACTCTTATCATTAGGTGTATGAATTTTGATCATTTACATGAAAGGCAGGTGTGAGTGTGTATTTCTTTGTTCGCCCTGAGTGCAAAATGTCCCATAACCCACTGGACAGATTTAGATGAATTTCATAATCATAAAACTATGTTGTCCTGGTTGATCCACTATGAGAAGTTGCTGCTTGTAAGACTGAGTTTGTTGCAGTTCCTCAGATTAAAAAAGTAAAAAAGACAACATTTCAACAAAGAAGATTCTGTCCAGTGGACCTGATTTAACCTACCGGTAGTTAGATTTATCTATCTGGATTATTGAGCATGCATCAGGACTTCTTGGTAATGCAGTTTTTTTAATTCATGTAAATTCAAGTAAAACTATTAAAACATGGGAAACAACGTAAACCATGTCCAGACCCTGGAACTAGTTCATTTTGATGCATTTTAATCCTAAAGTCTTATCTTAGATCTGCGTACCATGATGCTACAGCTTCTAACATAACTGTGCGTGTGTGTTCACATTTGATGTTACACTTCCAGGCTGTCCACAAGGTAACGTCAAAAGCTATTCTCTAATCAGCTTAAAAACCATCTGATATGAAGGCTTACTGAATGAGGAGAGAACATTGAGCATCGTTATCTGTGCAGGACTTCATCGAGGACGCAGCTTGTTTATTTTTGTAAGGTGCCATAAATGAGTGGATAAGCTTCACCAGCTGATCTGGATCAGATTCTGAGATGTGCTGTGCAGAGGTTAGTTTATGAGTCCAGTGTGGTGTTGAAATGTTATTGACAGTAGAGCTTGACGAGGTCGACCTATCAGCAAGGGGCTGTCTACATATCCAGTCATGACATGTTTGTTTATTTGATGTAGAGCACATTAATTCATGTGAATACAGGCATTCATAAACAAGGTCAGAACAGCCACTCCAGTCATATAAAGGTAAATGAAGGAATAGTTTATTTTACAGGACAACTGTTAAAGGGGACCAAAGATGCAAAATTCACTTTTTAATGGTTTTTTTACTCAACTTTGGTTATGTACTTCTTTAAAAAATGCACCTAGTGGTATATTTACTCTAAGTATATTTATTTTTCAGTGATATAAATGTCTCGTTTTCAAATCCTACGGCTTGTGATGTCACAAGCTGTAGGACAACCCAGAGCTGTCAAGGTTTTACAGGCAGGACAGAACCCAAATGCAGACAAGAACTCTCACAGGGAGCCAGGAGTTACAAAGAATATATATTTAATGACAACATAATCATACGGCTGACTGTACAGCAAAAACACTTACATGAACTAGAGACCAGGGAACACAGGGGATACCAAATGATGCGGCTGCAAAGACTGAGACACTGAACAGGGCTTATATACTCACAGACAAGACGAGACAAAATCACAAACACCTGGGGACAATTAACTAGAGACAATTAACTAGAGACAAAGAGCAAAACTGGGAAACTACCTGAAACATGAAAAGTACACTAGGATGACAGAAACTAAGAGTAATCTTATAACTAAGAGTAATTAAACATGGAGACTAAAACTAATAAAACTAACAGAAAAACATCACAAGGGGGACAGACAAGAACCAACAGGATGCCCACTAGATGGTGCCATCCTCACAGTAGATGGTGCCATCCTCATAGTACCCTCCCTCAAGGACACCCCCAGGTGTCCAAGAAAAAACACCCCCAAAAATTCAGGGTGGACGGAGGGAGGAAACAGCAAGGAAAGAGGGCACGAGGAAGACAAGGGACACAAAGACAACACAAGGATAAGGGGCAAACAAAAAAAAACGACAGAGCGGACGACAGACCGGCCATCAGGCCAAGGTAGGTCGGGAGGTCGCCCATCTGGCCGAGGCAGGTCGGGCGGTCGACCGGGAGGTTGCCCTTCAGGTAGGAACCGGTCGGGCGGTCGACCTTGAGGTTGCCCTTCAGGTAGGAGCCGGTCGGGCGGTCGACCGGGAGGTTGCCCTTCAGGCAGGAGCCGGTCGGGCGGGCTTGAGACGGGAGGGCTTGAGACGGCTTCTGCGAGAGTTGAGACGTCGTCGAGCGTTGAGACGTCAGCCGTAGAGACGTCGGCCGTAGAGACGTCGGCTGTAGAGACGTCGGCCGTAGAGACGTCGGCCGTAGAGACGTCGAGCGTTGAGACGTTGAGCGTTGAGACGTCGAGCGTTGAGACGTCGAGCGTTAAGACGTCGAGCGTTGAGACATCGAGCGTTAAGACAACCTCGATGTCTTCGAGCGTTGCGACATCCCCGATGTCGTCGAGCGTTGCGACATCCCCGATGTCGTCAAACGTTGAGACGTTGTCGCCGAGCGTAGAGACGTCATCGCCGAGCGTAGAGACGTCGTCGCCGAGCGTTGAGACGTCATCGCCGAGCGTTGAGACGTTGAGAGGATTTGAGACGTCGAGCAACGAGGCGTCTGCGGCGCTGGGACCCTCCGTAGAGGTCGAGGCGTCTGCGGCGCTGGGACCCTCTGTAGAGGTCGAGAGACCCTCTGTAGACGTCGAGAGACCCTCTGTAGGCGAGAGATCCTCTGGAGGCGAGAGACCCTCTGGAGGCGAGAGACCCTCTGGAGGCGAGAGACCCTCTGGAGACGAGGAACCAGGAGACAAGGAGTCATCTGTCGAGACTGCGAACGAGGAGACCACTGACGAGACGTCGTCGGCTTCGTCGAGCGGCGAGACGTCGTCTGCTTCGTCGAGCGGCGAGACGTCGTCGGCTTCGTCGAGCGGCGAGACGTCGTCGGCCAGCGATGGCAAGGAGTCAGGCGCCAGTCTGGGTGCTGGCTAGGGAGCCAGTCCTGAAGATACAGCACCATCTGTAGACGCTGGGGAAACGATGACCTCTGTGGATGTTGGAGACACTGTGGAAACAGGGGCAACTGCACCCTCTGTAGATACCAGAGTTGCAGGCTCAGGACCGGCTACAGGCGAATCAGCCACTTGAACTGAGGCTGGGTCAGCAGGACCTCTCTGTCGTCGACGGCGGCGGCGCGCAGACGGCAAGGGTGAAGCAGAACAGGCAGGTGAAGAAATACATACTGGAACCGAGTCTATGGTGTCTGACTGGTTGAGATCTGGGTCTATGGGTTCATAACGGGTTGGTGTAGGAGGACTGACAGCACCGGATCGGACGAGCGGCCCCAACCACTCTGCTACTACCAGCGCTGCATCCAGGAACACCCTCATACCAGGTGTACCACATAGTTCAGGGAGACAGAGAAATACATCAAGCAGTCTGTTTGTGACAACCCACCTCCCCCATAGGTTGTAGGAGCCTGAGTCCACAAACCTCCGGACAGGTACACAGAGCTGCTGAAAATCCTCCTCAGACAGCCTGGAGAGGAAGCCCTTGTCTGCTGGGTTCAAAGTTGGCAGTCACATACTGTCAGGTTTTACAGGCAGGACAGAACCCAAATGCAGACAAGAACTCTCACAGGGAGCCAGGAGTTACAAAGAATATGTATTTAATGACAACAAAATCATAAGGCTGACTGTGCAGCAAAAACACTTACATGAACTAGAGACCAAGGAACACAGGGGATACCAAACGATACGGCTGCAAAGACTGAGACACTGAACAGGGCTTATATACTCACAGACAAGACGAGACAAAATCACAAACACCTGGGGACAATTAACTAGAGACAATTAACTAGAGACAAAGAGCAAAACTGGGAAACTACCTGAAACATGAAAAGTACACTAGGATGACAGAAACTGGTGGTTACAACTAAGAGTAATCTTATAACTAAGAGTAATTAAACATGGAGACTAAAACCAATAAAACTAACAGAAAAACATCACAAGGGGGACAGACAAGAACCAACAGGATGCCCACTAGATGGTGCCATCCTCACAGTAGATGGTGCCATCCTCACAAGAGCCATAGAGAGAGAGAGTTCCGACACTTCCATAGACTCCCATTGTAAGAATGGAATGCGGAAGTCACGTGGGTCATGGAGGGGGCGATTCATAAGATATCTATGGGGCGATTCGTTCCACCAAACTGTTCCAAACAGCAGCGCTGTTAGCATCAAACGTAGTTCATTGTTGATGTTTCAGACGTGTTTTCTCCAGTAAGTTGATGAAAATACAATTTTCTTTTGCCCTTGTGAAGCGTTTAAAACGTCTAAAAATGCTTAAGAAAAAACGCATAGTGTAGTGCTCACGCCAACGGTAGAAGGAATGTCAGTTTGTTACTGCTCAATAATTACTGAAAAACTCTGGACAAAGTAAGAAAAGTCATTTTTTTGTGTCATGTTACGCCAGTAGCTGCTCAAATTGACTGACAGCGACGAGCTGTTTGGAACGATTGAGAGCTGCATGAACCACGTGACCGCCTGTCGGCGAGTTCAAAGAGTGTCGCAACTCTCTCTCTCTATGGCTCTGGGACAACCCACCCCAACCTGAGTCCAGCCCCTCACCTAGCAACCCCTGGTGCGGCTTAACCCACTTCAGTATAAAAGACGTCACGGTTGTTTTTCCTGAGTTCATCTCAGAGTTCGATGTTTCGTTGTTGTTGTTAAAATGCAGTACCGCTAATAACTAATTATCTATCAGTAAAAACGAAAAAACTTATTTACGGGCTCTTAAATCAACCGGACGACTGCTCACGGACCATATCCGTTCAGCGCCGGATGTGGTCCGTGAAAAAAGCGGTCCCCGCTAGAGAGAGCGTGTATAGCAGTTAGCAGCCAGTGTGTTACTCTGCAGCCTTATTGCTTGTTTTCGAAGAGTCAGACGAAGAGTTTTTAACATGGAGGGTGAACTTATGGATGTTTCTCAGCGGCCTACGCGACGCGTCAGCGCCTCATTTGCCCTGCCCAAAATGGCGTCTGCCTCTGGGTCTGACTCAGGGTCCCCTTTGGAGGGCGGAGTTAATGTAAACAGATTTTTGAAGGGCGTGGCCTTATCATAAACAGCTCGTTCAGAACGGAAGTCAGAAAAGGCACAACTAGAAAGGGGATATTTTATTATCTAAGAATTATTTTGTGCATTAAATTTAATGAACATGGTCTGGATAGCCCACAGACATACCATAAAAATTTATACAACCAATATTTGGTCCCCTTTAACCATGTGCAAAAATGTGCTGATACAAGCTCAATAATCCAGGTAGATAAATCTACTGAGGTTGAGTCAGGTCCTCTGGACAGATTCTTCTTTGATGAAGCATTCCATCATGTACAAAAATTTAGTTTTTGTATCCTCTACTTCAGTGTTTTTCAACCTTTTTTGAGCCAAGGCACAGTGTTTTCATTGAAAAAATCCCGAGGTACACCACCAACCAAAATTGTAAACATAGATACACTGTATCCGCCTACATTACCACTACCGGTGTATGAATGTCTGAATGAATGGGTGGATGGCTGGTATTGTAAAGCGCTTTGGGGCTCCTCACAGGGGGCTGGAAAGCGCTATATAAATAAGCTCCATTTACCATTTACCATTTACATTAAATATATAGTCATTCTTATCAAAGTGTCTTGAATAGGAATGAAATTAACACAAAAATGTATTTTCATCATGTTCTATATTTCTTATTTCAAAGTGCACTTAACATGAAATTGCACTTAACATGCCTTCAAATACACCTGAACAGTGCCACACCAATGTGGTCTTAAAATTAAAGAGGATGAAATTGCACTTAACATGCCTTCAAATACACCTGAACAGTGCCACACCAATGTGGTCTTAAAATTAAAGAGGATGAAATTACACTTAACATGCCTTCAAATACACCTGAACAGTGCCACACCAATGTGGTCTTAAAATTAAAGAGGATGAAACTGCACTTAACATGCCTTCAAATACACCTGAATAGTGCTACCATTCTCTCTACATTTTACTCACTTAGTGTGAAACCTGTGCCTGTTTGGATGAACACAAAGCTGATATTCTGGCAGGAATTGAAGAAAAACACACACAAAGCTCTTCCTCAACAGCTTTCAGTCTCTCTCTGCTTTTAGTTTTCATGGCAGTTAGGCTGGAGAAGCTCACTTTGCACAGATATGTTGTGGAAAATGGGAGCAATGTCAAAATAGCTAAAAGTAAATCCAAAAGAGATGTAAGCCTTACTGTACAGTCTCACGTTCACAGTTTCTGCCTTCTTCTGATTTCCACTTGGGCCTTCATCTGGGTCCGTATTTTGTCCAGGGACCAGACCGGATTTAGTATTTTTTCTTTTGAAAAAGTTTTCCATCGCTGTTTGTTTGAGAAGATCCTCGCTGTTGGTTTGTTTTGCTCACTGCTCACGTCACGTTCATGCACCGCTACTTCTCTTGTTTTAATGTGCGACGCTATGCTCTATACTGCCACCTATCGCGCGGTAAGGAAATTACACCAGTTAATAAAAATTTCATAATTTACTAATTTTTCACGGCACACCAGACGATCTCTCGCGGCACACTGCTGTTCCGCGGCACACTGGTTGAAAAACACTGCTCTACTTGTTATGTTGTTGACTGCTTATCTCCAGTATTCACAGATTTTAAAGCTTTGACTTTTAAAGGAAGGAATAATTATATTGAGGAAGAAATAATTAGGGCTTGAGAATAGACCATTGTACCGATGTGACGTATAGAATCAGATGTAGGGGACATGCACAGGATGACCAAAGACCAAAGCCCTTCCAGGTCATTATCCTGACAGCTCCGTGTATGCACTAGTTTACACAGAATATACGATGTGTTTAAATGACGACTCGTGGTTTCCATGACCTATAGTGAACTTGTTTTAGTTCTGATTCAGTCAGGAGAACCGATGTTCTGACGGGGAAAAGGAATGTTCAAAGGAAAGTCACTTTTAGCAGAAGAAAATGCCACAGTTTGAAGGAACTATTATCAGCAGTTTACAGGTTATCTGATGTACAGTATTTTAGTCAAACTATTCTCGTCTTTTCTTGAAAACAGGTGTGGGTGGGGGTGTTGGAGTAAACTGTGGCAAAGTGCAGCCTATGAGATAAATGACTCACTACACTGAAGGAGTTCTGTTTTGTAATTTTAATTACATATTTAAATTAAAGTAAAGACGTAATTTTCTTAATTCGGTTTACAAACACATTCATACATATATAATAATTTGTACCCACTGAAAGACGGGCCTTTTACCATAGATTTAACAGCACAGTTGATATGGTGCTCATGTTTAAAACCTCAAGGAAACTGGACAAAAATATGAGACACACACACAAATAAAAAAAACCTGCAGGTTATGAACGATTTCTAAAAACTATGTATCTGAGAATGACCAAAGAAATACTACAAAAAACACAAGTACACTGAGATTTATTTAGTCCTTCACTTCATTCAGTGCTATCCCAGGTTTTTGACTAGTAGCTGATAAGTTGTTGGTCCAAAATAATATTTCACTGTAAACTTTGCTGCTTGGCATTTTCTGGGATAAAACTAGGAAAATCAGAGATCTTTGAGACACCTTATCCATGACACGACACTGATTCACTGATGACGTGAGAAATGTGATACATTTAGCTTCAGATGGTCAGGTACACTACAAACTAGGGATGGGGCCAATCCAGTATCCGTATTGGCCTCCAATACCAGCATAATTAACTTATCAGATTTTTCCGATACAGCCTACCGATATTTCTGATCCATGATGCATGTTGGCTTCAAACTATGGAATTAATTTCCTGAACGGAGGCGTGTCTCATGTACCCAGAGTAATACAACCTGCCTCACATTCAGGAAATCCATTTCATAGTTTGCAACCAGCTACAGCATGAGGACTGAGTGAGCAGCGCCGTAGCTAACAGCTAGCCAACCTTTCATTGTAACATGTCTGCTGTGTGGAAGTATTTTACACTAAACACTGCAAAACAGCAATGTGCAAAGTCTGCAGAGCCATAGTGCCACATTAAACCGCGGTCAAGTTAGTTTTACGTTGGACCTTCGAGCTCCGGGGTTTCAGCGGATGCTACTCTCGCTGAACCGAAACACAGGCATCCCGACCCGGCCAGCGGAGTCCAGTCCGACCTGCTCAGCCTGCCCGTTTTGGAGGAGGGGCAGGCTGAGAGCGGCTGACCGAAATCAGGCCGCCTGCCCCAGACTGAACAAGAAGGACACACCGCTGAAGCCACGGAGCTCAACTGTTTACAGAGAAGTTGCTAAACTTCATCGTAATTAATGACCAACTGCTACCAGCTTGATACTTGCAGCCAAGATATAGTTTACCCTCCAGGAGATATTTATCAGTACAACAGTAGACAATCATAAAAAAGCAGATGAATTAAAAATTACAAGAAAACTGTATTAAAAAAACGAAACATAAACGGCTACATTACAAAGCAATGTAAAGTACTAAAAACAGGAACATGTCTGTGTTGGTTTATGCCATGAACTTAGCAGATATAAAGCTATTTAATATTTTATTCATTTATTCATTCATTTAAAAGAGACAAAATGAAACAAATTCATCAAAAAGAAAACACTGAATGAAAAGAGTGCAGAAAGAAGAAAAAAATGTGTATCACCCCCTTATTTAAAAGAATATATAAAATATCTATAAACAAACAATCACTTAAATTACTCACTTTAATATCCACTTTCGCTAGGAATAAAATAAAACGTTTTGTGCTAGCAGAAGTTAATTGTAACTTTGAAACTTATCCAACATTAATAAAACTTACTTCAAGCTGCCTTTTTGGACATGCATGCATATATGTGTACACATTGTACTTGAGAAGAGATTAATACAGCCTCATATAAAATCAATAATGATTATGATATCGGAACTGGATCGTATCGGCCGATATCCAGATTTAAGTATCGATCGATGCCGTAACGCAAATACAGCAGTGGGCAGGCCAGCGAGGGGTCTGTGGGTCCTCCCTAAGAAATTTTTGAATAAAGTAGATGTGATTTCCTGTATTTTGGTTTATTTTAACGAGTTGTTAAACATCTATGTGCTTGTAAAAAAAAAAGTACAGTACTTTCCGGCTTAAAAATCGCTCCGCCCTATATGTTGCATTAGTCCAATTATGTCCAATGAAGTGGAAATGTCCATAAACGTGTCGCACCTCCTTATACGTCGCATCTATTATGCGTCCCTGCTGACGTGTCGCGTATGTTACACGTCACCCAGAAATGTGGGCCGGTGTTTTGCCAAAAATGGATTGGCTGCGAAATGGCAGCAGGAGCGTGCACAGAAGGACTTTAACAAGATTAACACGGTAAAAACAATTATTTGTTTGCTGAAAATTATACCAAAGATGTGTCTGAGCTGAACTTTTCCTTAATAAATGCACGTAATGGTCAAATAAGCTGAATTATAAAAAATAGTTTAGCTACGTCGGTGCTACGAAGTGTGCACGCGCAACGAGTGGAGACTCTTCATTTCTTTAAAATAAACATCTACAAAAATATATTTGTTTGCTGACATTATAGTAAAAGTGCTTCTGAGCTGGACTTTTCCTTAATAAATGCACATAATGGTCAAATCAGCTGGATTTAAATTGTTTCGCTTAGACGGTCTTCCAAATGTGCGCGCGCTGCAAAAATAAATTATAAATAAATCAAATTTTAGCTCAAACATCTCCTAAAACTAATCAATTGTAAATGTCCATCCAGTGATTACTTTCTGTAAGTTTCATCAAAATCTGTCCTGTGGTTCTTGAGCTATTTTGCTAACAGTCAAACACTGAGCCAACATTAGTTCAGACCCCCAGAGAGCAGGAGGCTGTGCTGCTACAGAGTGAGTATGACCAGATGAGTCTGCTGTTGGACACATGAGCTGGGAACGGTCTGTGCACCCTAGCAGCCGAAAGTGGTACTCCGCCCCTAGCGGCCAAAAGTGGTACTGCTCCATTTTTTTTGTCAGAATGAATGGAAACGGTCATATCCCAACCAAACATTGGTCTAAAAATATGGGAAAAAATCCCTAAATATGTCGCTTCGCCGCATAAGTCGCAGGACATGAAAATTAGTTTTAAAAAACTGCGACTTATAGGCCGAAAATACGGTATTATCTTTTTTTATTTAAAAAAATGTGCGGACCCCCAAGCACCAGCTCGCGGACCCCCAGGTGTCCAGGTACCCCTTTTTTGAGAACCACTGCTTTAAAGGACATGATCCAGCTTTGGACCCAAACGAGCATCAGAACCATCCTCGCCTCAGACCTCAGGTGTAGAGATGTTAACCCAGGATGTTTGTTTGCTCTGAATCACAACTCATACTTTTCTCCATCACGTGTAACACTGGGAAGGCTAATCAGTCTGATTTGTTGGATCGGTCTTTGAGGGTCAGGTAGGACTTGTTGTGTCTTTAGGTGTGCCTCCCAGTGATAACCAGAGTTACGCTGCTGCTATCAAAGCACAAATATCAGCTGCAATTAGAGATTATCACTTTACAAACACATTTCATCGTGGGTTTTTTTCTGCCATTCTTAAACACACCACATACTTTAGACACAAGGCCTGCAGCTCCACCAACAAATGACGCACAATCACAGCTGAGCTCCAGCTCATGCTGTTGTCTCTCACACACACTCACAGTAACGCCAAAGGCTTAACACACACTCCTCTCAGAGACACAGACCCCACAGATTAGCTGTGCAGTGGATAATAAATAGAGAGCCGCTGAATGTTTGTGTTGTGATTTTAAGTTTCGTCAGCTTTCTTTCTTTTCAGGAAAAGAAAGAAACACAATCGGTGTTGGAACAGAGGATGAAGACAGGTGTTTCTAAAGTTGCCCCTTTACCTTTGTTTTGAGAATAAAAGTTTAAAATAAGGACTTTATTAATGTTTTTAAAAGCATAAGTTAAAACAGCACTCTTTGTATTTACTCATTTAAAGTTGCAGACACTTTTAGTCTATTTTGTCCAGTTAGTGGTAATTTATTAAATCAAAGCTGGAAGTATTTGAGATGTTAGAAGTTGTTCAGTTGGACAGAAATCCACCCATATGGTTTTAACTGGGATCAGTTCTCTGACTTTGCTCACACAAAAACACTGGTTTTCTCAGAACTCGTTCTTATCCAAGTGTTTGTGTTTCTGGTTGTTTTAGATTCCTATCTGTTTTTTTAGCAAGTGAAGTATGTAAGGCTTTCATTTAGCGTTTTCTGCCTTGTCTCCGTGGTGATGTGATTTGTTTCAGCATCTCAAAGAGCCCATGGGCTGCTGTCACAGGCCTGTAACACTGTGTGTGTGTGTTGGTTTGTGTGTTTGACACATCTGTCTCTCATCTGACAAAATAAATCTGTCACACTGGTGGCTGATGACTTCACTGTCTTTTCTGCCAAGATAGCACAAAAAAATCATGAGGCCATAATATGTTTGTGTGATTCTGCCTACAGACCGGGTGTCCCTGCATTCTTAAGAAGTCTTAAGTTCATGTGTCTAAAATTAAAGTCTTAAAATGTACAAACCAGATTCCAAAAAAGTTGGTACACTAAACACATTGTGAATAAAAACTGAATGCAATGATGTGGAGGTGCCAATATCTAATATTTTATTCAGAATAGAACAGAAATCACAGATCAAAAGTTTAAACTGAGAGAATGTATCATTTTAAGGGAAAATTTTGTTGTTTCAAAATTTCATGGCGTCAACACATCCCAAAAAGTTGGGACAAGTCCATTTTTACCACTGTGTGGGCGGCATCCCCCCTTCTTCTTACAACACTCAACAGACGTCTGGGGACAGAGGAGACCAGTTTCTCAAGTTTAGAAATAGGAATGCTCTCCCATTCATGTCTAATACAGGCCTCTAACTGTTCAATCGTCTTGGGCCTTCTTTGTCGCACCTTCCTCTTTATGATGCACCAAATGTTCTCTATAGGTGAAAGATCTGGACTGCAGGCTGGACATTTCAGTACCCGGATCCTTCTCCTACGTAGCCATGATGTTGTGATTGCTGCAGAATGTGGTCTGGCATTATCTTGTTGAAAAATGCAGGGTCTTCCCTGAAAGAAATGACGTCTAGATAATAATAATAATAATAATGAATTCAATTTATAATGCACTTTTCATTAATAAAAATCTCAAAGTGCTAGATGGGAGCATATGTTGTTCTAGAACCTGAACATAGTTCTCTGCATTAATGGTGCCTTTCCAGACATGCAAGCTGCCCATGCCACAAGCGCTCATGCAACCCCATACCATCAGTGATGCAGGCTTCTGAACGGAGCGTTGATAACAACTTGGGCTATCCTTGTCCTCTCTGGTCCGGATGACATGGCGTCCCAGTGTTCCATAAAGAACTTCAAATCGTGACTCATCTGACCACAGAACAGTCTTCCATTTTGCCACACTCCATTTTAAATGACCCCTGGCCCAGTGCAAACGTCTGAGCTTGTGGAGCTTGCTTAGAAATGGCTTCCTCTTTGCACTGTAGAGTTTCAGCTGGCAACGGCGGATGGCACGGTGGATTGTGTTCACTGACAATGCTTTCTGGAAGTATTCCTGAGCCCATTCTGTTATTTCCTTGACAGTGGCATTCCTGTTTGAGGTGCAGTGACGTTTAAAGGTATTGTGACATGATGTTGGAAATTTGCATATTTGTCAGAACATATATATCTTATATCATTGAGCTCTGTTCGTTTTTGCAAAATAAATTATAAATATATAAAAATTTTATTCCAAGTTATGGTAGTTTTTTTCTCTGGGATACGCCCCTAAAAATCTGCGCATTTCCGCAAAACGTCATCTTGACGTGACAACGGGAAGGCACGCTCCAACGTGCATTTAAATAATAATGGCGGAGCATGTCCGATCGCGTCTGAGATATATCATTTTAAGACAGTAAATCTTCCAAAACTCTCATTAATAAACACTCCCTGAATAAAAAGAAATTACAGATGTTACCTGATCGCGCAGACATAATTTAAAAATACATACATAGCTACGTGTTTGCTCCGGGCTCTCGGCTAATGTTTCTTAGCAGCTATCTTGGCTAACAGAGTCCCTGACACCGGTCACGTCTGAGATATATCATTGTAAGACAGTAAATCTTCCAAAACTCTCATTAATAAACCCTCCCCGAATAAAAAGAAACTACAGATGTTACCTGATCGCGCAGACATAATTTAAAAATACATACATAGCTACGTGTTTGCTCCGGGCTCTCGGCTAATGTTTCTTAGAAGCTATCTTGGCTAACAGAGTCCCTGACACCGGTCACGTCTGAGATATATCATTGTAAGACAGTAAATCTTCCAAAACTCTCATTAATAAACCCTCCCCGAATAAAAAGAAACTACAGATGTTACCTGATCGCGCTGACATAATTTAAAAATACATACATAGCAACGTGGCCTGTATCTCGGCTAGTGTGTTAGCTGCTATCTCGGCTTATTCACTGTCGCGTCAGCGATATATCATTTTAAGACGGTAAATCATCCAAAACTCTCATTAATAATGTGTGCTACTGATTCGGCTAGCTTGTTAGCAGCGAACATAAAGAATTTGCCGTGATAATTGGCTTTATACACTCACAGTGTATAAAGTAAAACAACATGAACTCACGTAAAATATATAGTTTATAATCTAAAACACTACACACCTCCGATTATGTTTACACAAAGACTTACTCATCTCCTGGACAGTCTTCCGATGGTCCCTGCGTTGTTTCGACATGGTAGCTCCTGTGGGACTTTCTTCTTGTAGTGGGCATGACCGTGCCCGCTCTGATACACCTTTGTATTTTTGAACTGTTTCAGTGATGACCTTTACTGACCTCTCAGTAAAACAAGATATTTACTGCAAATTATTCCATTAGTTGTAATCTGAGAACATAGTCACCAAAAGAGACTATTGGCTTCTTTAATTTTATTCTAATGTAATCAAAAGAATAACATTTTGTCATTCTCATGATGTACTAATATGCTATGTTATTCTTTAATGTGAAGCCTTACTGTGTTACTTGACCAAATGAAAGTGTCTACTCAAAAGATCTATGACAAAGTTGAATAATGTGTCAAATTGACTTGCTCAGAAGTTGTTTTTGTTGAGTTCAGCTAAAACTCTCGCTAGCGTCGAGATGTCTCCTCTCTTTCAGACACTTTTCCAAAACATTCCTCTTTGTTATCTAAGCAGACTTGCTGTCAACCTTGAGTTTTCACTTCACGTTTTCACACTCCTCTTGGCCCACGGACCAATGAGGAAACTATGTTCTAATCTCAACATTTTTGAGTAAAAGTGTTTGCTTCCGTGAACGCTTCAGAGTTTGAATGGACAGAGACCTGGAAGCTCTCTGCCTTGTCAACTGATTTAAGTTTGGTCAAGAGCAAAAGACCAACTTATCAGTGGAACTGATGGACGTCTCCATCCAGTTCACCGAGCAAAAGCTCTCTATGACTTTCTTGAGGAAAGCTTTATTTTGAAACTAACCCAGAAGCTGCTACTATCTTTGACGAAGAAGGCAGGCGTCACGACACGTGAATCCATGAACACACCGAGGTACACCGGACTTCATAGGCCCAGAACCTGTGAGGCTCAGACTGCTCCTGCAACTACCAACCGAGACTGAACGTCAACAGGTACAGAGTTGCGGATGTTTCTTGGATCGTGCTGTGAAGTCGAGCTGGTTCTCGTACGGAGGAGTGTCATTTCTGGTTAAACTCAAGATAAATAACTTCCTCTCTTAACCTCTCCAACCTCTCCCTATCCCTCTCAATCTAGCTGGTAACTATATTTAAGCTAAAGAGCCACAGACTAAGTATAATGACATCCTGTATTTATGTCTGTTGTTACAATTTAAATGTGCCGACGTATTAAATTGCAAGAAAGTGAAATCATGTCAATCAAGTGTAATGGTGTTAATTTAGTTGATTTATTTTAAATAAATGGTAGTGTCTTTGACATACCAAACTAAGTTAACGTCTCTGTCACTTAATGGCTTTATTTATTTATCCATCATAAAGATCATAGAAATATTGGGTAAACTGAAAAAGAAAAGAATCCGTGAAATTACTATTCAATCTGAATAAGTAAATTAATTAAGGTAAAGAGGTCAGTATTAATATTGACCTCCTCATAAATCCTTTACATCTGGGTGGCACCGTATGTGTTTAAAGACACAATATGGTGGTTACCCTCATGTTTACTTCATTCTGTAGATTTTCTTTTAAAAATAGTAGGAATAGCATCCGGTTTTAAAAGTCTTCTGAATCTTACTGGTAATCCTAAAGATTCTTTTATACCAGGTGCTGAAAAACAATCGGCAGTGAAATGGTCGTTGCAGACATACGACTCCTGGAACCCACCGGTCCTTGTCTGGTCAATTCTTGTCGAAGTTTCTCATCTTTTGGAAATTTGTGAAGGCTCACTTGTTCACTGCTGATATTAGAACACCCAAATGCGCTACAACGTGACAGCATTTTTCAAGTTACACAAATAAAAGAGGCGATCCTTCAGGAAATGAATGTGTATAGCAAGTAGGGATGGGAACCGAGAACCGGTTCTGTTAGAGAACCGGTTCTTAAAAGTCCAATTCCATGGAATTGTAGGTTGCGTGTCTTAACGATTCAGCTTATCGGTTCTGCTAACACGCTAACCGCCATTTTGAAGAGGGCAGATGGAGAAATACTTTTTTAAATCCAACAGATTTGACCATTTGAACCGGTTAAGCTCAGAAAAACCTTGTTCTATAAAATCAGTGACTTTATAGCACAAGGTTTTTCTGAGCTTAACTGGTTCAAATGGTCAAATCTGCTGGATTAAAAACATTATTTCACCAGTTGCCCTCTTCAAAATGGCGGCCGCCATTTTGAAGAGTAAAATTGGCGAAATGAACCCAAAATACATAAAATTAACGACTCACCGTCGAGTGGTCGGCACAAAACACACAATAGAATCCTCCGGCCGCGTTAATTTGGCTTGAAACAGCGGGGTTCTCTGCGGATTTCTCCAAGTAACCCCAGCACAAACAGCTAGCATAAACGTTAGCACCGAGTTCTTCTTCTTCTTCTAGGTGGAGTTTAATGGCGGTTGGCAAACAACTTAAGGTGCATTACCGCCACCTACTGAGCTGGAGCGTGGACAGGAGATAAACAGGACAAAAAAAATAAATAAATAAAAATAACCCAACTAAAGTCTACCTAAGAAGTATGTGTCCTACAAGAAAAGTAGAAAGTGAACCACAACGTCACCAACACAACTAAAAGTGACTGCCAAGTTCTAACTGCAAAAGGAAAATGCAGCCAACCAAGGCCTTTCCGGAAACTCTATCCTATATTATTCGTTTATTATTCAAATGGTTTACTATATTTTTTTACCCAAATGAGAATTGATAACAGAATTGATAAGGAATTGAATCGATAAAGGACATCGATAACGGCATTGATAATGATAATTTCTTATCAACTCCCATCCCTAATAGCAAGCAGTTAACACACCAAACAAACGGGCAAGGCTCTGCCTTCTTCCCGTTGTCACGTCACACTGATGTGATTACGTAATGTGGAAATGCGCGGAATTTTAGGGGCGTATCCCAGCAAGTACCAGAGGAAAAATTAGCATAATTTAGAATAAAATTTTAATATATTTATAATTTATTTTGCAAAAACGAACAGAGCTCAATGATATAAGATATATATGTTCTGACAAATATGCAAATTTCCAACATCATGTCACAATACCTTTAAGGGCCCGGAGATCACGAGCATCCAGTAGAGTTTTACGGCCTTGACCCTTACGCACAGCGATTGTTCCAGATTCTCTGAATCTTTTGATGATGTTATGCACGGTTGATGATGATAACTTAAAAGTCTTTGCTATTTTACGCTGGGTAACACCATTCTGGTATTGCTGCACTATCTTTCTGTGCAACAATGGTGGAATTGGTGATCCTCTTACCATCTTGGCTTCTGAGAGACACTGACACTCTGAGAAGCTCTTTTTATACCCAATCATGTTGTCAATTGACCTAATTAGTGTTAATTGGTCTTCCAGCTGTTCGTTATATGCTCAATTTCCTTTTTCCAGCCACTTATTGTCACTTGTCCCAACTTTTTTGGGATTTGTTCACTGTGAAATTTTGAATCAATGTATTTTTCCTTTAAAATGTTACATTTATTCAGATTAAACTTTTGATCTGTCATCTATGTTCTATTACAAATAAAATATTGACATTTGCCATCTCCACATCATTGCAGTCAGTTTTTATTCAAAATTTGTTTAGTGTCCCAACTTTTTTGGAATCCGGTCAAGTTCTCCCACTTAGAAATCATGGAGGGGTCTGAAATTTTTATCTTAGGTTCATGTCCACTGTGAGAGACATGATCTAAAAAAAATCTGGAAATCACAATGTATGATTTTTTTAAATAATTTATTTTTGTGTTACTGTTACAAATAAATATTTGAATGCCTGCCAATCAGCAACAGTTCTGGCCCTCAAAGACCTGTTAGTCCGCCTCTAAAAAGTCCACCTCCACTGCACTTATTATACTAAATTAGAAGCACCTGTTTGAGGTTGTTAGCTGCATAAAGACACCTGTCCACCCCCACACAATCAGTAAGACTCCAACTACTAACATGGCTAAGACCAAAGAGCTGTCCAAATGGTAAATGGAGCTTACTTATATAGCGCTTTCCAGCCCCCTATGAGGGGCCCCAAAGCATTTCACAGTACCAGCCATCCACCCATTCATACACCGGTAGCAGTGGTCTGCCATGCAAGGCGCCATCCAGTCCTACCGGGAGCAACTCAGGGTTGGGCAGCCGGTAGGTGTCCATCTGAGCTTAACGTGACTTCTTCTTTAAACCGTCCGGTTGGACCTGCCTCCTCCTCAACAAGTAGCTTAACACAATTTTATATTGTGCATTCTTATTTAGTTTTCTTTGTGCTATGATTTGTAAAAATGCATCATAGAAGTCCGAGCCCACGTGCACAATTATTGCGCAATGCGGCAGCGGCAACGATCTCTTCACAGTCTCATGAACTGCTGCACTCCTCTTTCTTTCTTCATCCTCTCAACAGACTTACTGCCTCTTCCTCTACAAG
>JBBPBX010071247.1:0-18375 GCA_038048925.1 Garcialebias charrua | reverse complement strand
GGGCAACAAGTATGCCCACTCCTGCTCGGCGCCTCTCACCAGGGGCAACTCCAGAGTGGAAGAGTGTCCAACCCCTCTCAAGGAAACTGGTTCCAGAGCCAGAGCCATGCGTTGAGGTGAGTCCGACTATTTCTAGCCGGAACCTCTCAACCTCACACACTAGCTCAGGCTCCTTCCCCACCAGAGAGGTGACATTCCATGTCCCAATGGCCAGCTTCTGTAGCCGAGGATCAGACCGCCAGGGTCCCCGCCCTCGGCCACCACCCATCCCACATTGCACCCGACCCCTTTGGCCCCTCCCACAGGTGGTGAGCCCATGGGAAGGGGGACCCACGTCTCCTCTTCGGGCTGTGCCCGGCCGGGCTCCATGGGTAAAAGCCCGGCCACCAGGCGCTCGCCAACGTGCCCCACCTCCGGGCCTGGCTCCAGAGTGAGGCCCCGGTGACCCGCGTCCGGGCGAGGGAACATTCTGTCCAATTATTGTGCTCATCATTGGGGTCTTTGGGCTGCACTTTGTCTGGTCCCTCACCTAGGACCTGTCTGCCTTGGGTGACCCTACTAGGGGCATGAAGCCCCTGACAGCATAGCTCCTAGGATCATTGGGAAACTCAAACCCCTCCACCACGGTAAGGTGGCAGCCCAGGGAGGGGCAATCAACATGATGAATATGTGGCATAATCTGCACCGACGAGGTACTGATTACTGATAACTGTAAGATAAAACATCACTTTAAAAATGACCAGTCTATCCATTTAACATAGTGTGCACACCCCGTTTTTGACTCTGCACCGCCTCAGACAATGCTTTTGTTTTAAAATGGCTAACATATAATCATCAAAGCAAACCAAGGACCACTGAGTTGGCTTCTTATCCTATTTCTCGGATTCAAAAATAATGCAGTCTGAAAACAGTCTGTGATACGATCAGTAATGGTGTGCCATGCCCTTTCTGAAACAGTTAACTGCATCTGTAGGGTTTCTAGTTCTTTCCACAGGTCCCTGGTTCCAGAGGTGGTGCCAACAAGCAACAGTTGACAGTCATCCCACTAATTACAACCAGTATTACAAGAGGCTGCAGTAGTGCTCCCTTTGTTGCTGGAGCACTACTTAACTTCTGGCACTTGTGCTTTAGACCTAAATAATCTTACTTTGTGTTCTCATATTCTCATGAACCTGGCTTCTGCACCTCCTGTCATGGGCTGAACAGACTATCCTTGAACCTTCGACTCCTGCAACTCCCTTTTAAGTCTCGGGTCCTCCTTGTGGATCTTCCTCAGCTGCTCTTCTGCCTTCCTACCACTTGCCTCCACATCCCACCAGTACTCCTCTCAGTTGGACCTCCTGGATCTGGATTCCTCCATCTCCCTCTCTACACTGCCCTTCAATCCGCACTGTAAATATCCTTTCATCATCTCTTTACTCAAATAAGCCATGAGGACACAAGAAGATTTTAAAACCGGTCTTTACTTGCAAGATGTCACGAGGAAGTTTTCATTGAAAAGTTACATGGCTTTAGCCTCATCAGTGAGAATCCACACCAGACAGAGAGGCAGGGATAGTTTTAATGCACGTTATCAGACAGAGGCGAGGTCAAGACGAGGAGGCCTTGGAGTTTATCAGAGAGGCAGGCTTTGTGCTCTTCAGAGAGAAGCTTGCAGACAGAAAAGGCAACTCTGTAACTCACACACATAAGTTTAACATCAGTTAATTTTACTGATAAACATCAATTACTTTTACCTAAATTCCCTTGACAGATGATAAACTCCAAGCTGCAAAATCTTCTTCTCTTCTCAGGGCCATGACCTCTCTCCTTCACTTCCAGGGTTCCTAGAGTGTCCATATTGTGACTGTTCATATTTACACTGTAAATAAATTACTTTATATCCTCATAAGGGTTTTTGAGTCTGTTATCATCAGTCCGTTCTATCTTGGTAAACACTTGCACGGTGACAGAATCATGTTGTGAAATTTGAAAACACAAAAAACCAAAACCGTAAAATGTCCATGCATCTAACAAAAAGGGTGCACTGAAATAAAAGAGAAAACCCAGCACTTATTTGACATAAACCTTTATCTTTCAAAGTTTAAATTGACTTTTGTTGACGAGATCTGTAGGATTTTCTTTTCATGCAAAAGATTTGAGCTATTTAGACTAAAACAGTCTAATTTACCATGATGGGCTTTATGTGCTGCCAAATCCATGTTGATAATATGTTAAAGCACTGGCAAGCACATTAATCACATTATCAAGCAATAAATGGCAGCATCATGGATCAGTGGTTAGCACTGTTACCTCACAGCAAGAAGGTCCTGGGTTCAATCCCTGGTTGGACCTGGGGCTTTCTGTGAGGAGTTTGCATGTTCTTCTCGTGCTTTCGTGGGTTTTCTCCAGGTACTCCGGTTTCCTCCCACAGACCAAAGACATGCATGTTAGGCTGCCTTCAGGTCCAGGCCTCCCTTTCAAAAGAGATCTGTGATCTCAATGTGATTTGCCTGGTTAAATAAAGGTTAATATATAAATGGTAAATGGTAAATGGAGCTTATTTATATAGCGCTTTCCAGCCCCCTGTGAGGAGCCCCAAAGCGCTTTACAATACCAGCCATCCACCCATTCATTCAGACATTCATTCGCCGGTAGTGGTAGCCTGCCTTGCAAGGCGCCATCCAGACCTACCAGGAGCAACTCGGGGTTAAGTGTCTTGCCCAGGGACACAACGACACATGGTGGGCGGATGCGGGATTCGAACCTCCAACCTTCCGATCAGGGGTTGACTGCCATTACCACTACACCACGGCCGCAAAATAACAATATTTCTTAGGAATGCACAATATTATTGGCATGGTAACGGTATCATGGGCCATTCCATCAAAATAACTCAGAGAAAAGGTGCTGTTTATATCAGAGTCAGAGAGTCAGAGTCAGAGAGTCTTTATTGTCATTTGCACCGCATGTGGTACATGTGATGAAAACGAGATTATGTACACGGGGTCCCAGTTACATCCAACAACAAATGAAAGAGAAAAACAGTAATAACATCTAGAACTAACTAAGAAAAACATCAACTAGTAATACACTAAGCCTAATATAGTTGAAATAAACAGCAGCACGAACATGAGTTTGTATGAGCAGATGGTCACAGATGAACACAGATGAACACAGATGAACACAGCAACAAGAAAACAGATCAGCATCAGTATGATGTGATATTTTGCAGTGTTTATTTTTTATTTTATTTTTATTTATTCATGAGTCTAACAGCCTCAGGGTAGAAGCTGTTCCTCAGTCTAGTGGTTCTACACTTGATGCTCCTCAACCTCCGTCCTGAGGGGAGTGGGGCAAAGAGTGAGTGTGCTGGATGAGTGAGGTCTTTCATGATGCAGGTGGCTCTTTTCCTGCATCTGGAGGTGTAAATGTCTGTGATTGTGGGGAGACTGACTCCAACAGACTTCTGTGCAGCCTTCACCACTCTCTGCAGAGCTTTCCTCTCTTCAACTGTGCAGCCTCCATGCCACACGTTGATGCTGGAGCACAGGACGCTCTCCACTGCACACCTGTAGAACGAGGTGAGAACTGGGCTGCTCAGACCAGCACGTCTCAGCCGTCTGAGGAAGTAGAGTCTCTGATGACCTTTCTTGATCAGGCTGGTGGTGTTGTTGCTCCAGCTGAGGTTATCATTCATGTGTACACCCAAGTATTTGTAGCTGGAGACCACTTCCACTGCAGACCCACCTATTTTCAGTGGGGCATGGGTGTGTTTGTTCCTTCTGAAGTCCACAATCATCTCCTTTGTCTTCTTCACATTCATGTGAAGATTATTCTCTTTGCACCAGCTCTCCAGGTGTTCCACCTCCTGTCTGTAGCTGGACTCATCATTGTTTGTGATGCATCCCACCACCGCTGTATCATCTGCAAACTTAACAATATGACAGCCTGGAAGTGTGGCTGTACAATCATATGTGAGCAGAGTGAACAGAAGGGGGCTCAGCACACATCCTTGAGGAGAGCCAGTGCTGAGGGTTATGGTGGAGGAGGAGAAGTTGTGGATCTTCACGGACTGTGGTCTGTCTGTTAAGAAGTCTAGTACCCAGTTACAAATAGAGGGGCTTAGTCCAAGTGTAGATAGTTTGTCTATCAGAGTTTGGGGGATCATGGTGTTGAAGGCAGATGTGAAGTCCACAAAGAGCAGACGCACGTATGAGTCCTTCTGATCCAGGTGGGTGAGAGCAGTGTGGACCACGGAAGAAATGGCGTCCTCTGTTGATCGGTTCTCACGGTATGCGTATTGATGAGGGTCCTCATTGATGTTGACGGTTGCCTTGATGTCGGACATGACCAGTTTATATATATATATATATATATATATAAGTCAAATAAGTTTTAACATTTCGGCTTATCGGATACAGTATTGGCCAAAAATCCAATATCGTGCATCCCTAATATTTCTGTGATCTGTTGTTTTATGATTGTTTCCATTTCTGACATTCTCATTGGGGTAGAAAACTTTACTCTTACGCTCTGACGTGTGTTCACCCAGAAATCCTTTTGAAAACTGAAACAAGTGAATGTTTTTATCTTTTACAACAATCTAATCTTAACTTTACAGAAAGTCTACTAAAAACATCCATCCATCCATCCATTTTCTTCCGCTTATCCGGGGTCGGGTCGCGGGGGTAGCAGCCTAAGTAGGGAGGCCCAGACTTCCCTCTCCCCAGCCACTTGGAGCAGCTCCTCTGGGGGAATCCCAAGGCGTTCCCAGGCCAGCCGAGAAACATAGTCCCTCCAGCGTGTCCTGGGTCTTCCTCTGGGTCTCCTCCCGGTGGGACATGCCCGGAACACCTCACCAGGGAGGCGTCCAGGAGGCATCCTAACCAGATGCCCGAGCCACCTCAACTGGCTCCTCTCGATGTGGAGAAGCAGCGGCTCTACTCCGAGTCCCTCCCGGATGACTGAGCTTCTCACCCTATCTCTAAGGGAGAGTCCAGACACCCTGCGGAGAAAACTCATTTCAGCCGCTTGTATCCGAGATCTTGTTCTTTCGGTCATAACCCAAAGCTCATGACCATAGATGAGGGTGGGAACGTAGATCGATCGGTAAATTGAGAGCTTTGCCTTTTGACTCAGCTCTCTCTTCACCACGACAGACCGGTACAGCGCCCGCTTCACTGCGGACGCTGCACCTATCCGCCTATCGATCTCACGCTCCAGTTTTCCCTCATTCGTGAACAAGATCCCGAGATACTTAAACTCCTCCACTTGGGGCAGGACCTCCTCCCCGACCCGGAGAGGGCATGCTACCCTTTTCCGGCTCAAGACCATGGCCTCGGATTTGGAGGAACTGATCCTCATCCCGGCCGCATCACATTCAGCTGCAAACCGCTCCAGCGAAAGCTGTAGATCACGATCTGATGAAGCCAATAGGACCACATCATCTGCAAAAAACAGAGAAGCGATTCTAAGGCCACCAAAACGGATCCTCTCAACACCTTGGCTGCGCCTAGAAATTCTGTCCATAAAAGTTATGAACAGAATCGGTGACAAAGGGCAACCTTGGCGGAGTCCAACTCTCACCGGAAACGAGCCTGACTTACTGCCAGCGATGCGGACCATGCTCTGACACCGGTCGTACAGGGACCTAACAGCCCATATCAAAGGGCCTGGTACCCCATACTCCCGGAGTACCCCCCACAGAACCCCCCGAGGGACGCGGTCGAATGCCTTCTCCAAGTCCACAAAGCACATGTAAACTGGTTGGGCAAACTCCCACGCACCCTCCAGGACCCTGCTGAGGGTGTAGAGCTGGTCTAGTGTTCCACGACCAGGACGAAAACCACACTGCTCCTCCTGAATCCGAGGTTCGACTATCCGACGGACCCTCCTCTCCAGAACCCCTGAATAGACCTTACCAGGGAGGCTTAAGAGTGTGATCCCCCTATAGTTGGAACACACCCTACGGTCCCCCTTTTTGAATAGGGGAACCACCACCCCAGTCTGCCAATCCAAGGGAACTGCCCCCGATGTCCACGCGATATTGCAGAGTCGCGTAAGCCAACACAACCCCACAACATCCAGAGCCCTAAGGAACTCAGGACGAATCTCATCCACCCCTGGAGCCCTGCCACCACGGAGCTTTTTAACCACCTCGGCGACCTCAGCACCAGAGATTGGAGAGCCCGACCCAAAGTCCACAGGCTCCGCTTCCTCAGTGGAAGACGTGCCAGTAGTACTAAAAACATTATCAATCATAAAAGTGTTTGTTCCAGGATTCTTAAGTTTTGACTTTTTTTTTTTTTTTTTTTTTTTACAGACCTGTGGTTCTTGGCTCAGCAGTGCACTTTGTGGAAAATCCAGTCAACTACTCCATTTAAACAGGTTACCATCAAAGTGTTGCAATAATTAATTATTTGGCTGACTTTTTCTTTGTCAATGATGTCCTAACTCAAGAACTAAAGGCAAAGTTAAATGTCAAATGGAGGCATGTGATCGTACTTGACGAAGGGGCTCAGAACACTAAATGTAATTATGTTAGAATTCTGCACAAAAACAAGCTATTCTAAAAATTAGACACATTTATGTCAGATGACTTGTATTAGAGGGGGGTCTAATTTCATTTGGAAAACCCAAACGCCTTCTTTGAATGTTATCAAATGTTTACAAAATAACTTAATATGCTTAAATGCAATCAGGAACCAATTCTTCTGTATCGACAGCAACATTGAGCTGTGTTTTCCAAAACTAACTAGGTGATCTATTAAAGATCATAAGTAGAAGGGAAAAAAAAAAAAACTAAATTCACCATCATTATTTGGCATGGTTTGCTTTTGAATTGAGATGGATAGAATCATAAAAATGAAATAATTATGATGTCCATGAGCACACAAGTCCAAAATGCAGTGCAACAAATCAAGCACTGCTTAAAGTTTTGCCAGTGCACCTGTAGCTCTTAGCTATTTAGAAAATGGTACATTTATGGAAGGATTTACTATTCTGCTTCGTTTATATGGTTCAGTCTTCAGTTTTAATTTCATCCTACAGGAAACCTTCAAACTACTGAAGACTCACAAAGGACCCATTCTCCTCCATGTTGCTCTTCTTCATCACCCAGCTCCAGGGCATGGCAGATCTACTCAAACCCCTGTATTGTCAGTGCAAAACCACATATTAAATTTGCCCCTCACAAGCCATTTCATTGAGCTGTGGCAGGAATTCCTTTGCTGGGTCATTCATCTGTGTACATGGTTTGGGAACACATGTGAAACAAAGCAGGCCAGTCAAGAATAACATTGAGGAAATAGCGTACATTTCACGTTTTGGCGCGCATGCCATTTCTGTTTCATGCTCTTTTGGCACTTGAGTTATCAGTGCAGATTCATGCAGCGGGAAGACTCGAACTGTAGCTGCAAGCAATCCAAAATTTTTCCTTGCATGTGTAATGGTTGGCACTTCATTAGGAATTCTGGATTTTCCCCATCAGGAATGTCAAGTGAATACAAAACAAGGGAAACTAAGAGTGCTTTCTGTTAGAGCTAACAAATGAATAATGACGAGAAAAATCTGATTTTAGACAACCAGCACAATGTGTGCACAGTCTATCAGTTCTGATTTGACATCATTTATGCTCTTTTCTGTTCCCTTTTCTGTATGTGAACAAGTTTTTCATTTCATATCTGTTGTTTTATCTTTACACCAACACAAGTTTGATTTGAGTACGTAGTCATTTCACAACCACAATAATTTATGTTACTCTACTTGTCCCCACCCTAAACCATTATAACTAGGTGAAGATCTGAACTTTGGCTAGACCAATTCAAACCCTTAATTTTTATTTATTTTGTAGTTTTTTTTTTGTTGTTGTCAAATTTTAGATGTACTTTGGATCACTACCGGCTGTGAGAAACAATTGTGGACAAAGTTGACCAGTGGTAATGCATTTAACAAACATATGTAGAGAAGCTCAGTGTTGACCTTATGGATGCAAGGTTTGTGTCTGAAAAACAAACTCATGCCCACAGGTTTCCACTATTGTGTTTGAAATGGTATGAGAAAAGGCTGCTGTGCACTCCAGTAGATTACAGTGAACCATAAAAGTGCAAGCAGTGCACAAAACAAACAGGCCGTGATTTTCAAAACCTGGCTGCTCAAAATGTTGCTGCATGACTTGCTGGCCGCTTTGTTGCAAATACTCAGAATGCAGAGACTGCAAAAGAAAATGTGGCCATTTTCATACAAATTTAAGTCACCAAATAGTCCCCAACAACTGTGGCCCAATGAAAAACTAAATTTAATTCACAACCAAAAAGGCTAAAGTGAGAGTGGGATGCTGTTTTATATCAAGTCAATTTGACAAAATCGCAAACTTTAATGGTATACTAAAGTTCATGCTCAATAATCCAGGTATAAATCCAACAATTTTCAGTCAGGTCATCTGGATGGTTTCTTTAATTGCTGAGATGTTTCATCCTTCATATGAAGGACTTCTTCAGTGTGAGGAGCCACCAAACCAAACTGAATCCCACAAGAAGCTTTTCGTGTTTTGAACCACTTTGGCACGGCTGCCTTTAGAGGAGTTGATGTGGGAGAGGACGGGCCCCGGAGGCCACCTTATCACCAGCAAACTGTTGTTTTTTTTTCACTCTGGGAGTGAGCTGTTTGTGGGATTCAGTTTGGTTTGGTGCAATCCTCAGACTGAAGAAGTCCTTTGGATAATTGACAAAACGTCTCAGCAACAAAATAAACCGTGACCTGACTGAACATTGTTGGATTACTTGTACCGGTATACTTGTCAAACCTTCAAAGCAGTGTACGTTAAGCCCAGTGTAAATTTCCATGATCTGACCTCATCTGACAACGCATGATAAGATTCCCAACAATTTTTCTCATTAACTGCTCCGTAAACATTTGATTTGACAAGACGAGACAGCGGTCCATCTACACATCAAGGATAAGGGACACTTTTTAAGGACCAACATGTTTAACTTTCAGAAACTTACAATGCAGCATTAGGCCTGATTTTTAAAGGTGCGACCAAAGCTTCTCTCTCGCGAGCCTGACTGACAAAGAGCCTGACGAGCCTCCATCGTGAGCAGCGAGTATAATTCCAGTCGAATCTGTGCACAACCAGACCTCTCATGCAATTCTATAAAACTCCACACACTCCAGACATCTTAGAACTGATAAAACATGGATGGGAAGTGAAACATCTTCAGCTTCAGAATAGAAGTCTGGTTGTTTTTGTTTTTTAACCTGTTGTTGGATTTTATTTTTGTCAAATATATGCCCTATTACCTCAAATCAATTTAATCTCAAACTAAAGTCATTAGACAGTATTCCCTTCATGTGCAACTGGTAATGTTTAAACGCAACTCTAATGCAATCCAATTACATCTGAGTGGAGCCACTTTGGCTGACCATATCTCACAAAAGAGAAGAAGCCATGTTGTGTTTGCAATTTTGTAAATCATTAAATCGGCAACCTAAATTAAATATCAATCAATACAATAAAGGCAAAAATGATTAACTGCTTTGTTTAACAAAATAACTAATTTTATTCAATTTGTTATTATTAAGTTTAGGTTTATTGAATAATTTCATGTGTTGGTTATTTATAAATGCTAACAGTTAACAATTTGCCACATCAGTAAATTGAATCATTTTAGAACGATTCAGTGCCACTGTTTTGTCGTAATACATTTACGGCTTAAACTTAGGGTTGACTCATTATGACCTCATTTATGATTTTTGGGGGAGATTTTTTGAAATTTCACTGAAATGTTTAAAATAAAACAGATCCAATCCCAACAAAAAATAAATAAATAAAATTAGCAGTAAAAGACTGATCCAGCTCAGATTTATTAAGCTACTACATCATTTAATTGTATAATTTATTTTCCCTTTCATTTAACAAGTTGTTTATTTGAGAGCAAATAGATTTAAATCAAAGGTTCTGGCAGCTTTAGTAGCAGTGGTGCCTGACAGTAAGTGATTAAATAAAACAAAAATTGTGGTTCCCTTTTCAGTGCAACATATTGACTATGGGAATTGCGCCGCCGCGCGGTTCACCTGAAGTAATACAATCACGCCTTGAACAAGGCAGGTGGGCATCAGTGTCATCAATGAGGCCCTGCCCTCTTTGCACAAAAGGGGCTGACACCCCACCTTCATTCTCTTTTTGCCCTTAACCTTGCTTACACCTGAACTTCGTGGGACTCTCTGTGACTACATCGTTCGGCTGGAGGTGAGCTCGCTCCCTGCCCTGGGCGCAACCGAGGAATTTCCTGTGTACAACTGGGTTAGTGAAAGCTAGCCCAGTACCTTTTATTTAACCTCAAGGTTTTTTCTTCTGCTCTTTTCGCAGCTTTGCTCGAAGATGCTAACTGCATCACACGCTACCTAGCTAACAAAGCTAGCAAGCTAGCTGTCGAGAGCATCTCAACGAGAGGACGTCTTTGGACCACGTTAGCAGACAGCTAACGTGCTACAACCCTTCTCAGCCATGGCTCCCGAGAAGGGAAAGAGAAAGTCTAAAAATTCGAAGAAGACCAGCAGGCCAACGAGCCCCGGCTCCTGAGCCTGCCCCAGCAGTTGTGGCTACTCCCTTTCAGCGGCGGACACCCACGAGGCCTGTCCGATTTGCCCTAGGGATGTTGCACGCTAAAACAGCGCTGGATTCCCCAGAGTCCTGTCCTCACTGCAACCAGATGCGTGAGGCTGTGAGACAGCGACACATGGACGTCGTGGTCAAAGCCAAGGGCGGCTCCATGGCGGCGCGAGAACCAGACCTCACCGAGGCGCTCACTCCCACCGTGGAGCTTGAGGCCATCGAACTGGAGGACAGCGGCCATGCTGACTGGGGGGACAGCATGGACATGGTGGCCCCCTTGGGGGACTCCACCGCCGAGTTCGACACGAGGGACATGTTACATGAAGACGAGCTCTCGTTAACAGCCTCGGGCGAAATATCGGACAACAAAGCTGAAAACGAGGACGAAGGAGAAGACGAAGACTTCTCCCAGAACCCAACGACAGCTCATCCAGAGACTGATGTCTCTGTTCGAGCTATGTCGCAGAGCGGTGGACACGCTACAGATCAACTGGCCAGAACCCCCACCTTGACAACAGGTAACGAGGTTGGCAGGGAACTACTTCTTCGCCAAGCAGCAGTTGGCCACGAGGCACAGGATGCCGATTTTTCCCGACTTCCAGACGGAGCTGACTCGCACCTGGGCTGAACCCAAGGCTCCAATGACTTTGCCTCTCTCCTAGTTCCTCGACGTTGCTGGCATGGAGGCTGCAGGAATGGCCAAAATCCCAAAGATGGAGGCATGCTGTTGGCCCACTTAGCCTCCAAAACATCGGGCTCCAGGCCAACTCTGCCCAGCAAGGCTTGCCACGTGTCGGTCTCCCAGCTCGAAAAGTGTTACCAAGTTCAGGGCCTCGCGGTCCGCGCCATGAATGCTTCGGCCATGATACAGGCATACTTGACGGAAAAACTGCAGGAGCTCCAGCAGACTACAAACAAAAAGAAAGCAGCCAAGGTTCTGGAGGAAGCCCGCAAGGTGACAGACTTTGTCCTCCACCTGATGGGGACAGCGGCTATCATTCAGGGGAGAAGTTTGGCCGAGATTGTCATCGCTCAACGCCATTTAGGGCTAACATTGATGGACCTGCCAGAGGGTCAGCGGAGCCCACTCCTCCACCACCTGATCGAGCCCACAGGACTCTTCGGGGGAGCTCTGGAACAAATCCAGAGTAGACTGGAACAAAGGCGGAAACAGGCTGAAATCCTGCGAGAGGGGATGCCGCGAAAAACGTTTGTGCCTCCCAGAGACGCCAGTGGAAACAGGGGCACACAGTCTAGACACCGCTCAGCCACATGCCGCCCCCATAAAAGAGGCCAGCACTTGATGTAGAGCAACGGCCAAGAACGGCAACAGGACCGTCCCAGGCTGGCCAGGCCTGGGCGAGGAACAGGTTCGTTCCCCGCCAGGCGGCTCCACCGAGGTCATCCTCGATGAACCGGGACTGAAGGCAGAAGTCGGCCTGATGCAGCAGGACCGCTTCACAATTTTACAGGTTATCCCGCCCATGTGGAAAAATGGGAAATCAAACTTTTGAATCCAGACTTTATGTGTGAAATGCAGCAAAAAGCTGGTGAAAATTGTGTGTGTACAAAACATAACTCAGCTGTGTGTAACAAAGACTATTTCCTCTTTAAAACACGAAAATAAAGTTTCAAAAGCACATCATGCCCTGTGTCTTGACTCAAAAAAATATACAGCACCATTTTTATGAAAACAGTGTCAATAAAGGGACTGGGTCATCACCCCTCCTCCCTCATGAGGCACCAATTGTCAGGTCAGACAATGAAACACGGCAGGAGGTCAGGAGTCTGTCTGCCACAGGTAGATTCTCTGGCTGCTGCTGGTGGACAGGTCAGCTTGTCAAAGGGCGAGCGGGTGGGGGCCACTCTCCCCCTCCCGCCCCCTCGACACACATACATCCCAGAATACACATGCCTTACAGGCTGGGTGCACACGCTCAGGCCTGGAGTGCATGTGATTCAAGCACGTGGGTCATGTCCACTGTCAGTCGGGGTCTCCGACTGCAGTTCCACAAGCCGCCACCTCCTTTCACGGGGGTACTAGTGTCCACCATAAGCCCAGACCGTGCCCACATTCTGAGGGACGAGGTCTCCACAATGTTACAGAAAGGAGTGATAAATGTTGTCCTAGCTCACGATGTGAACAGGGGCCCTTACAGCAAATATTTTCTGGTGCCAAAACGGGACCAAGGCTTGCGGCCTATCCTAGATCTCAGGAATCTGAACAAAAGGATAAAAATATACAAATTCAAGATGCTCACATTGCGACAGGTAATTCAGTCGGTAAGAGCGAGAGATTACTTATGCACAGTGGATCTCAAATACGCTTTTTTTTCCCACGTGAACATCCTGTCCCGACACAGAAAATATCTCTGCTTCGCCATCAAAGGCACGGCGTTCGAGTTTTTGACACTCCCTTTCGGATTAAAAACCGCCCCCAGATCATACATAACCCAAGTAACAGAAGAACGTTCTGAGAACGTTCTGAGAACGTTATTTTTAGGTTAGGGGAACGTTCCCTCCTAACGTTCTGAGAACGTTCTGGTGTGGAGTTTTCTCGTGGTTCTCAGAACGTTAGTGAGAACGTTGTCAGAACGTTCTGAGAACGTTCTGAGAACGTTAGGTGAGAACGTTCTGAGAACGTTATTTTTAGGTTACGGGAACGTTCCCTCCTAACGTTCTGAGAACGTTCTGGTGTGGAGTTTTCTCGTGGTTCTCAGAACGTTAGGTGAGAACGTTCTGCTAGAACTTTCTTAGAACATTCCATAAATTTTATTATTATTATTATAATAATATGGATTCATACATTTTAGTGCAAATTATGAACAATCAAAATAGATTCAAAGTTATTTATTCATCTACTGAACAATGTTTTTAATCTCCCAGAGAGAACAATTGCAAACAAACAAAAGTGTACTTTTGTTTGTTTGCAATTGTTCTCTCTGGGAGGTTAAAAACATTGTTCAGTAGATGAATAAATAATTTTGAATCTATTTTGATTGTTCATGTTCAATGAATTGTTCAATGTAGTTTGGAATAGTTCACATTTTTAGTTTGGAAAAAATAAACATTTGAGTTTTCTTTCTTATAACAGTTATAAGAAAGAAAACTCAAATGTTTATTTTTTCCAAACTAAAAATGTGAACTATTCCAAACTACATTGTCCCTTTCTTTAAACTTAAAAGTCCAGCTTGAACATAAATCAAATTAAATATGTGTTTTGCCATGATTTCTAGCTTTCAAATACAAGTACCTGTACAATACTCTCATTGTAATGAGAAATTTAAGTTGGCTAAATAAATCTCCATTGCACAAATGAAATCTTTCAAGTTTTATTTAAAAATGTCCACAATTCTTAAATCAAATCCAACAAAAGAAGCTGAATAATAAATTTGTGACCCATCACATCAAATGGGTTTATTTTTCAAAGTGGTTTGCGTAAATTTAGATAGTAAATAAGATGAATGAATAACTTATCAAATGGTTTAAATTAAATATCTGAAATAAAATCTTCACACCAAATATCAAACCATTTTCCTGATTATTAAGACAACACGATGAATTTGTCAGGATGATCTAAGTAAGAAAATGTATTTCTAAAAGTCAGTAATATATATGTTTGCTTGTAGGTCATTTTGACCAAATTTGACTTTAACCCCCGTTTGATGATGTGATGGGTCACATATTCAGTATGAAGTTCTAGTAAAACTAACCCTCTTTCAGGGGCGAGTAATCTGGTGATCCTACATAAATACATTCAGATCCTCCTTTTTAAAACATGGAGCGTGAAATCTGGTGATCTAACAAAATACTTTCAGCTAATCCTCCTTTTAAAACATGGAGCGAGAAATCTGGTGATCCAACATGTGTTCACACATAAACAACTTCAGTGTTGTTTCAGAAACAGTTCTCAACCATCATTAGCAAAGCAGATCCATCATAAACATTTCTCAGAGTCAGAGTCAGAGTCAGAGAGTCTTTATTGTCATTTGCACCGCATGTGGTACATGAGATGAAAACGAGATTATGTACACGAGGTCCCAGTTACATCCAACAACAAATGAAAGAGAAAAACAGTAATAACATCGAGAACTAACTAAGAAAAACATCAACTAGTAATACACTAAGCCTAATATAGTGGGAATAAACAGCAGCACGAACATGAGTTTGTATGAGCAGATGGTCACAGATGAACACAGATGAACACAGCAACAAGAAAACATATCAGCATCACCATGATGTGATATTTTGCAGTGTTTATTTTAATTTTATTTTTATTTATTCATGAGTCTAACAGCCTCAGGGTAGAAGCTGTTCCTCAGTCTAGTGGTTTCTCAACCATCAGGAGCAATTGGTATCCATCATAAACAGTTTTCAACCATCATTATCAAATCACATCATCAGGAGCAATTGACATCCATCAGAAACATGTTGCAACCATCATGTATGAAAAACCAGTGCCTTAGTGTACAGTCCAGGAAATTTAAAAAGCTAGAAGCAGCACAAAAAAAGCATAGAAAAGTCCCTTACTTTGATTGAAGTTGAGGTAGACAGGCTTATTAGGTGGTTCTCATGGATCAGATGGAACAGCTTAGCCATTGAGCAATGATTCAACCATGAATGATGCAGTGTTTCCCCTAGTTAACTTGCCATGGCGGAGTGCTCATCTCATCCATGATTTTTGTTGACGGGGGACGGACACGTCTGAGTGCAGCTTGTAGGGGCAGGGGGCATTCAGCACGAGGGGAGAGGCAACGTGAACGCTCCCTTTAGCTTTTTAGCTAGAGAGCCTGTATTTTATGCTGCTAGCTTAGTGCTATGCCAGTGCTGGGTGGGTGGGTGGGGGGGTCAAGTTTGGTCTGGTAGGCGGGGTGCTCAGTTCTGTTGACGGGGTGGCGCACCCCGCTTGTATAATGGTAGGGGAAACACTGAATGATGGGTACATGGGAGTCCAGATGTGAATTCAGGTCAGGTGTGTGGTCTTGATGAGAGCAGGTCTGTCCATCAGGTCAGGTGTGTTTTCCTGTTTTGGCAGCAGTCATTGATGTGGATACATGACAGGGTTAGGCACAAGGTGGTGACGCACAGGTGATGATGGAGAGGAGCTGCAGGAGGATGGTGAGGAGAGAGCAGAGGACACAGGTCTGCCCATGACGTCAGGTGCCAACAGGTTTTGTCTGTTGAAAGAGACACAAACATGAACATGTGAAGTTAAAGCAGGGTCATGACCTGCAATAAAAACAGAAAACACCGACAGAAAACAAGTTCAACTCACTGTAGGCACAAGGTGGTGACGCACAGGTGATGATGGAGAGGAGCTGCAGGAGGATGGTGAGGAGAGAGCAGAGGACACAGGTCTGCCCATGACGTCAGGTGCCAACAGGTTTTGTCTGTTGAAAGAGACACAAACATGAACATGTGAAGTTAAAGAGAGTCAGAGAGTCTTTATTGTCATTTGCACAGCATGTGGTACATGAGATGAAAACGAGATTATGTACACGAGGTCCCAGTTACATCCAACAACAAATGAAAGAGAAAAACAGTAATAACATCTAGAATTAACTAAGAAAAACATCAACTAGTAATACACTAAGCCTAATATAGTGGGAATAAACAGCAGCACGAACATGAGTTTGTATGAGCAGATGGTCACAGATGAACACAGCAACAAGAAAACAGATCAGCATCAGCATGATGTGATATTTTGCAGTGTTTATTTTTTATTTTATTTTTATTTATTCATGAGTCTAACAGCCTCAGGGTAGAAGCTGTTCCTCAGTCTAGTGGTTCTACACTTGATGCTCCTCAACCTCCGTCCTGAGGGGAGTGGGGCAAAGAGTGAGTGTGCTGGATGAGTGAGGTCTTTCATGATGCAGGTGGCTCTTTTCCTGCATCTGAGAAGCTCAGTCCTCGCCTCGTTCTACAGGTGTGCAGTGGAGAGCGTCCTGTGCTCCAGCATCAACGTGTGGCATGGAGGCTGCACAGTTGCAGAGAGGAAAGCTCTACAAAGAGTGGTGAAGGCTGCACAGAAGTCTGTGGGAGTCAGTCTCCCCACCATCACAGACATTTACACCTCCAGATGCAGAAAAAGAGCCACCTGCATCATGAAAGACCTCACTCACCCAGCACACTCACTCTTTGCACCACTCCCCTCGGGACGGAGGTTGAGGAGCATCAAATGTAGAACCACTAGACTGAGGAACAGCTTCTACCCTGAGGCTGTCAGACTCATGAATAAATAAATAATAAGAATAAACACTGCAAAATGTCACATCATGCTGATACTGATCTGTTTCTTGTTGCTGCGTTCATCTGTGACCATCTGCTCATGTTCGTGCTGCTGTTTATAATGATGTTTTTCTACTACATTAGGGCTTAGTGTATTACTAGCTGATGTCTCTCTTAGTTAATCCTAGATGTTATTATTGTTTTTCTCTTGCATTTGTTGTTGGATGTAACTGGGACCCTGTGTACATAATCTCGTTTTCAACACATGTACTACATGCGGTGCAAATGACAATAAATTCTCTCTGACTCTGACTCTCTGATCTGGAGGTGTAAATGTCTGTGATGGTGGGGAGACTGACTCCAACAGACTTCTGTGCAGCCTTCACCACTCTCTGCAGAGCTTTCCTCTCTTCAACTGTGCAGCCTCCATGCCACATGTTGATGCTGGACATTTTAAGACTAAAAAAGACCAGATTATCATAATGGAGGAAAAATAATGTGATCTTTCCCAATTAAAAAATAAAATAATGAACTATGCAGGTCTAGGTAAATTATTTTAATTGTGGAAAAATTAAATATCATACTTTGAATAAATAAAGTTAACTTATGTTTTACTCCTTCTATTAGTTCTAGTATTCACACATTTGCAAAGGAAAAGACAGGAAAAACTGCTAAAACTAGCCCTTTTTGTTGTTATAAGAACAAATAAAATTCAGTTTAAAGTTATTTTTGATCAAAGCTTGGAAGAGCCACTGCTGAGGGACCAAAGAGCCACATGTGGCTCCAGAGCCGCAGGTTTCAGACCCCTGCAAAGTCCAGAACCCCTTACATTTTAAGACAGGTTTACAAGAAATCTAAAATAACTACCTATCAGCCACTTTCAAACCAGTTATGTGATCACAATCTTTCTTTGTGCTTGACAGATTTTTCATGCTGATGACATTGATTGATGACAACTTGGAGACAAATAAAGAGGATTCAATCCTAAAGATTCACAAAGGGACAAACACCTCTGCTGTGTTACTATGAACAGTTTAGCACCACCACGACCAAAGTCTGGCACTCATATTAGCCTGCCTGTGTGTCTGTTAGTAAAATATCTCATGTACCAGTAAATCTTTAATGAAACTGTCAGAAAGTAATTGACTCTCAAGACCTCTCAAGACCTCGTGAATGAGATATATCTTCCTTCAGCCTCTACAAAAACAGTATGTTGCTGAAATACGTATTTAAAGTAAATTAGTATTTCAGCCTGGCTGCGGTTATTGTTCTGCTGGCTAGCAGACGCAAACAACGAGAGGATGCGGGGCCTGTCTCTTTGAAAAACCATCCAGGAACTAAGCCAAAAAAATAAAAAATAACTCGTAGCATACAGTATATGGCTTATTTAAACGCTAGAATAACCTAACCTGCAGTGTTTTACTTGCCTCAAATTATCTGCCTCAGCAGCACACAGACCCGTTTTAGCTCGTTGTTAGCTTAGCTTTTAGCAACAGCAGGTTTTGTTCATTCATGTGAACAGAGCTAAAACAGCTAGCAAATAAAGAAAA